>VDFB02004101.1:0-15445 GCA_007258455.2 Sequoia sempervirens | reverse complement strand
TCACTCCCTCTCTCATTCTCTTGCTCTCTCATTATTTCCCTCTCTCTCCCTCTCTATATATTTATGTCTTCCATCTCTATATTCCCTATATCCTCTCTCTCTTTATCTATCCCTCTCTTTCTCTGAATATCCTTCTCCTTCTCTATCTCCATTTCCATTTCCATATCCTTTTCTATCTCTATCTTCCTCTCCTTACTCCTATGTCTCTCTCTCGATCTTCCCCTCTATATTTCTATCCTTATTTATTCCTTTCTCTATTACAAACATAGCATGAGCCTAATGGTGTTTATCTTCCTAATTCAAGGTTTTATTTTAGTTGTGTTTGGATCCATGTAAGTTTATGCATATTTGATTTGAAGTTATCACTTCTCCATTAAGACCTTTGTTGCACAAACAACATCATTTTATAAGTGGCCTACCAATTGAACTCATGTAAAATGCAAAAATGCAACAAATAGACCAAAATTTCCCCAATTGACCTTCCACGCATCTTCGGTGTACCCATTGCACACCAAGGTGTGATTGCTAGTATATTTTATTTTAATATTTTATTATCAAATTATTTTATTTTCATTTGAAACTAAGTGTGATAGTCGTTAAAATGAAATGTTCAATTGAGAATATGATGGGTATAAATAAATAGTTGTATAAAAAAATAAAAATATAGAAGGTATATAAGGTAAAAAGATAAGATAATTTAGTATTAATTATGTACTAAGAGGGATAAAAATATTCAAAATAAAGATGTAGATATAAAATTTAAAGATATTATTTATGATTAATTGATCAAAGGTGATATATAATAAGTTTACTAAGTTAATCCCCTAATAAAGGGACCCACTTCCCTCACTCATGCACTCAAAAATATTTATAATAAATAATGGCATATGATTATGGCAAGGGTGAAGGGATGAAGAATATAGTAATTTAATAATGATGGCTAAGGATAGGGTGGAAGTTTCTCTATAAATTTTCACTTTTGGATATTAAAGTAACATTGTCGTTTTCAGAGGTATGAAACAAAACAAAGTTTTATAGTAGGATATTGAAGATATTTAAGGAGTTGAGAAGATTATTCTAGATTGTAAAAATACACTAAATCCATTTAATGTTTGTGGATATTTTTGTATGATTTTTTTTTGGTCTACACATCATATGGATGATGGAGATGCATTGTTGGTGAACTTTCCTTTGAAGGAAAATAAATTTAGAAAAAAAAAATATAAAGGTATATATATATAAAAGATAAGATAATTTAGTATTAATTATGTAATTAAGAGGGATAAAATATATCTTTCAAAATAAAGATGTAGATATAAAATTTAGCATATTATTTATGATTAATTGATCAAAGTGTGATATATAATAAGTTTAATGTTAATCCCCTAATAGTTGGACCCAATTTCCCTCACTCATGCACTCAAAATATTTATAATAAATAATGGTATACATCATGGCAAGGTGAAGGGATGAAGAATATAGTAATTTAATAATGGAGGCTATGGATAGGGTGGAAGTTTCTCTATAAATTTTCACTTTTGGGTATTAAAGGAACATTGTCGTTTTTAGAGGTATGAAACAAAACAAAGTTTTATAGTAGGATATTGAAGATATTTAAGGAGTTGAGAAGATTATTCTAGATTGTAAAAATACACTAAATCCATTTAATGTTTGTGGATATTTTTGTATGATTTTTTTGGTCTACAATATCATATGGATGATGGAGATGCATTGTTGGTGAACTTTCCTTTGAAGGAAAATAAATTAGAAAAAAATATAAAAGGTATATAAGGTAAAAAGATAAGATAATTTAGTATTAATTATGTACTAAGAGGGATAAATATATTCAAAATAAAGATGTAGATATAAAATTTAAAGATATTATTTATGATTAATTGATCAAAGGTGATATATAATAAGTTTACTAAGTTAATCCCCTAATAAAGGGACCCACTTCCCTCACTCATGCACTAAAAAACATTTATAATAAATAATGGCATATGATTATGGCAAGGGTGAAGGGACGAAGAATATAGTAATTTAATAATGGTGGCTAAGGATAGGGTGGAAGTTTCTCTATAATTTTTCACTTTTGGATATTAAAGGAACATTGCCGTTTTTAGAGGTATGAAACAAAACAAAGTTTTATAGTAGGATATTGAAAATATTTAAGGAGTTGAGAAGATTATTCTAGATTGTAAAAATACACTAAATCCATTTAATGTTTGTGGATATTTTTGTATGATTTTTTTGGTCTACAATATCATATGGATGATGGAGATGCATTGTTGGTGAACTTTCCTTTGAAGGAAAATAAATTAGAAAAAAATTATAAATATAAAAGGTATATAAGGTAAAAAGATAAGATAATTTAGTATTAATTATGTACTAAGAGGGATAAATATATTCAAAATAATGATGTAGATATAAAATTTAAAGATATTATTTATGATTAATTGATCAAAGGTGATATATAATTAGTTTACTAAGTTAATCCCCTAATAAAGGGACCCACTTCCCTCACTCATGCACTCAAAAATATTTATAATAAATAATGGCATATGATTATGGCAAGGGTGAAGGGATGAAGAATATAGTAATTTAATAATGATGGCTAAGGATAGGGTGGAAGTTTCTCTATAAATTTTCACTTTTGGATATTAAAGTAACATTGTCGTTTTCAGAGGTATGAAACAAAACAAAGTTTTATAGTAGGATATTGAAGATATTTAAGGAGTTGAGAAGATTATTCTAGATTGTAAAATTACACTAAATCCATTTAATGTTTGTGGATATTTTTATATGATTTTTTTGGTCTACAATATCATATGGATGATGGAGATGCATTGTTGGCGAACTCTCCTTTGAAGGAAAATAAATTAGAAAAAAATATAAAAGGTATATAAGGTAAAAAGATAAGATAATTTAGTATTAATTATGTACTAAGAGGGATAAATATATTCAAAATAAAGATTAGATATAAAATTTAAATATATTATTTATCATTAATTGATCAAAGGTGATATATAATAAGTTTACTAAGTTAATCCCCTAATAAAGGGACCCACTTCCCTCACTCATGCACTCAAAAATATTTATAATAAATAATGGCATATGATTATGGCAAGGGTGAAGGGATGAAGAATATAGTAATTTAATAATGGAGGCTATGGATAGGGTGGAAGTTTCTCTATAAATTTTCACTTTTGGGTATTAAAGGAACATTGTCGTTTTTAGAGGTATGAAACAAAACAAAGTTTTATAGTAGGATATTGAAGATATTTAGGGAGTTGAGAAGATTATTCTAGATTGTAAAAATACACTAAATCCATTTAATGTTTGTGGATATTTTTGTATGATTTTTTTGGTCTACAATATCATATGAATGATGGAGATGCATTGTTGGTGAACTTTCCTTTGAAGGAAAATAAATTAGAAAAAAGGGGATTGTTTATGATTGTATAAATACCTCTAATCCTTCCCATTGGTGTAGCCCTTTTTGTAATAATTTTTAAAAATATATATTATTGTCCTTTTCTTGTGAAGGTACCTTTTTATATGAATAAGCCTTATTGAGATGACTTACACAACATTGTCTCAATATTTTGTGAATACATTCTTAGTTGGAGATCTTTGAAGAATATTTTTTAGGGTCTTTCACTAGATTTTTGTCGTGAGCTTCTTGATACAATTTTTTTTCCACTTATTTAGGTGAAATTATTGTTTATTTTATGAAGGAAATCTAAAGCTTTGTATTTTTATCCAAATATCTATTTTCTAGGGGTGTGTTCTATTTTAGACTTGAGAATCAAGATTTTATTTGGAAGAATGGTCTTTGTTTCATTGGGAGGCTTGGTGTTTACATGTTTCATTGGAAATCTTTCAATACAAAGGTTGCAATTTTTTTCATAATTTCAATCTAGATTCATTTTTATACAATTTTTTTAATTTTTAAAAAAAGAATGTTAATGGTTAAAAAAAAAAAAGTTTATTTTCATCATAATTGATTTGTAATAGGATAATATTTAGAGTAAATTTGTTAAGATTTACATGTTGAAAAAAAAAATCTTTTTTCCACTTCGTCTATATATTTTATGTACATGGACCATGGATTCAATATGAAAATGATTAAGGTATGCATTTTATATGTTTTTAACTAATCAATTTGACTATAAGGGGACACAAAGTAACTCTTTCAAGGTTCCATTTATAAAAGTATTATTTTTACAAATTCCTAAAATAGGTAAATCTAATGTATATTATATATGAAGGAATCATGGCTGTTTTATTATAGCTCAAGATAAATTTTGAAATTTTCTTCCCCTATTCTTTCAAGAGAGCTCTTAGGTGTTTTTGAAACTAAGGAAAATGAAGTTTCATTCCCATCTAATATGAACATATTCAAGTAGCCTCAAAAACTCCAAGGTTAGAGAAAAATGTTTAATCAGATTTTCCTTGTAATGTTGTTTCCTAGCTTTGTGGTGATGAAGGCTTGACACCTCTAGATATTAGGGAGAAAAATGAAGATGATTTTATTTCTAGAAAAATATTACCATATCAAAAATAAGAATATAAAAAAATATGGACCCAAAGGAAAGTAGGCATAGAAGTTTTAAAGTGATAAAATGAAGGTGGAGATTACTAATAGTAATCAATTATCTATTGATAGTTTTTTTCCTAAAGAGTTCTATGATTTCTTGTCTATGGTTGTTGATATGAATAAAGATATGGAGACAATAGAGCTAAACTCAAATTGTGAGGACAAAAACCTTTAACTTCAAACATTAAGCATTTGTCATAAGAGTTAGGTGACAACTTGGCTGTCTCTCTTCTATGATTCAAGTGGCTCACTCTACCTCATATTTAAATAAAATATGCAAAGGGAGGCATTAGAAATAGAGATATTGTGATTGGAATCTATAGATTCAATTGATTATGGCTCTTAATGGACATTGAAGGATATTTATTGAACTTCTATCCTTTGAGGGATATTTAAGGCCTTTGGAGGACAACACATGCTCTTATTGTTTTTAATTCTTTAGTGATTTAGAAAGGTGTTTTTAGGATCTTAGTAGTTTAGTCTCCAATGTTCTTTCAAGTAAGGTTGTTTTTATTGTATTAATGTGTCACATCTTAGTTTGGTTGGATGTTTTAAATTTTTTTAATTTATGGTTGAGTGACCTAATAGATCCCCTCAATTTACCTATAGAAATCATAATAAAAAAACTAAATTAAAAAATAACTATATTGAATGATGTTGTCGTAGTTAGGGTTCAAACTAAAGTTATGGGTTAAAGGGTTGCATCTTGACTAACCTTGAGCCTTATGGTTATCAAAAACTTGTACAAGGCCATGTTTATACCTGTTCAAAGATACCCACATGTGCAAGGCACCAATGCAATGGTTGGTTAATCACTTAGGGATATAGCCTATAGTCACAAGGATCCTTTTAAATTATCATACTCTCTTTAAGTCACATCCCATTTTTGAATCCTCTAGAGTATACTATAATTTGTTATATGTTTTTAATTATGGCATCAAAGATTTTTTAAGAACATTTATATTACGATGTTGATTCTTCTTTATTGTGTTAAGGAAAATATCAGTTAGATATTGATTTAAAAGATGCATATATGAAGTTGATTATCATGAGATGTTAACAAATTATCCATATTATGTTTTCACTATATGATTATTGGACTAAATACCTTGTTGGTTTAGCGAGGTGAATACAATAGTTAGTTTTCTGCCTCTTAAACATGGAGGGAGAGCACCACCAGAGAGATGGAATAAGATTCCAAAGAAAAATCCAAGATGACCATAAATATAAGAGCTCATACATACACACACAATTTTATATTTGGCTGTAATTAATGTGGGTATTCATATTGAGTTGTTTGATCAATGCGTATTTTTTTGTTCTTGTATTTTGAGTTGATTTATCAAGAAATGTTGTATAATTTCTTTCTTCATAATTATTGTATATTGTATATGCTTTTGATAGAAAATTACCTTAAAGGTAAGCATGATATTTTATTGATATGTTCTTATTGTATTATAATATACGAAGAAATATATTTTTGTTAGTTGAATCTATATATTTATATACTTAAAGTGACAAATATTCAAAATTGAGATTTCATTTATCCCAATTCAAGATGTTTTTGCATTGATGTAAAAGGTACATAGTTTAGTATGGAGATTAAACTCTAACAAATTAAATGTAATAACCATTCCCTAACAATGAATGAGTAGAAGAGAGGGAGTTAATGAAGGATAAGTTTCAAGGAGATTGGGTTAAAATTGAGAAAAGAGAAAGGTAATGCATGTGTATGGGTGGTGAAAACAAGAAGAAAAATTGAAGGAATTTAACATTTTTTTGGGTAGTTTGATAGTGAAAATGGTATGAATTAATCTCTTTCTAATCTTTCACTATTGATGTTGAACTGTAATGTCAATTATTCAACATTTTTTTTGATAAATTAAGCTGCATTTACAGGGTGTATTACCCTTTACACCATGAGCCCAAAGGGCCAAAAAAGATCAAGTCTAAAACATTTAAACATTTTCACCAAAAAAATAGGACACTGAGACAACAAACTGACAACCAACACACGAAGACCCAACGAAAAAGCAAAACAAGATACAACGGACTAATTTTTTGTACCCTCCCATTTTTGTATGAGGAGGTTAACAACATCCTCCCCAACCCACTTGGGGACCTCCTCATTGATCCCACAAAGTTGGTTTACAATTTCTGAGAGATTCTGATTTTTGCTGAAATCACATATTTTTAGAAAATATAATGATTTAAGCCTTTAAAAGTTTCATTTAAAGCATTCCAATTGAAGATGGTTTGATAAAACTACCTTAGATCAAACCCCCTTGGATAGAACCCCACTAGTTTTAAACCATACCTATAACGGAGTCTCCTTTACACCTATCAAAATGCTGATAAAAAACAACTTATGATTTACCTAATGGGGGATCAAATAAATTCATTTAAAATTTATCTTTTGTAATTATGTAGTCCTTATTATAAGCTTCCCAAAAATTATGATTTTAAATAAATTTAATTTAATTATTATATTTATTTTTTATTTCTTGTGAATGTAGGTTTTTCACCAAAAATCAAGCTCTTTGTTTCTATACATGTGAAAAAATAGAAGATTGTCAAATTTGGTTTAAAAAAAATATGACTACACTAGATATTGAAGTCCTTGATCCAACAAAAAAAAAAAAAGAATTTCGATACATACAAAAAAAGTTACACATTATACGATCACACTATGTTGAATTGGTTTGACTTCAAAACTTGATTAAAGAAAAAAAATTAAATAAAACTATCTAACCAAGTAGAAGCACTAGATATCAGAGTTACAAATCTAAATTTGAAAGAATTAGAATTTTATCCTTCATGGAAAAAAAAAGTTATGTGTTATACGGTGAACATCACTTTTTAAAAATGTTGTTTTATGAAAAAACTAGTTTTCGAGGGAGATGGAAAAAGAAGTGCAATCTGATTCCAAAAATTTTGAAAAAAATATATTTAGAATCTACAAAAAAAATGTCACAAAACTCTAGTTTGCATCATCTTCAAATTCCTCATGTTTTAGCCGCTATAGGTGGCCGAAAGTGAAGATTTAGTTAAAAAATTATTTCAGTGTCGAGTTTGGCCAAAAATTGTAAACCACTATTGTGGGATCACCCTACTCCATAGTCTCCTTGTCCACGTCTTCCTTGAGCACAACATAAAGGATACCTATAAAATGGTAGATAATTTTGTTAGAGTAAAGGTTTTAACTTAATTATGTTAATTAAGTTACATTTATTCCTCTCTTAAGATTTCACTTTAGTTTGCATATTGTGACATTTAATAATTATATTAATTATTAAATGTCTACCTATTAGGGTTTCTTTAGGGTTGCACAATCTCCTTTTACAAGGATTGATCATTGTATTTTATAGACTCTCTGATTAATACATTTTTAGCTTTCAGAGCACCTTTGCCTTTTGTCTGGAATGTCTTCTTTCTGTGACAGGTTATTTGCATGCAGGTGATCTTTGGGGTTTTTGAGGTTGGCTTTCACAACTTCAACATGGTATCAAAGCTCCAGATCTGTGGTTGCCTATTCTTTTTTTGAAGATATCAACTTACAAAGTTTTTTTGAAGATATCAGCTTACAAAGTTTTCTTCTGTGCAAGGGTTTCATTCCAATTTTTTTTGCCAGATCAGAGGGGTTTTCCATCATTTTTTGAGATATTTTGACCTTGATCTCTCAAACAGTGCATGCTGGTGTAAAAAAAACCTTATGGGTACCCTCAGAAGGCCCAAAAACCCCTATTTTCATATAACATATGATAGGGTTTGCTGAAAATTGATTTTTTAGTGTTTTTGGGGAATCTCAAAACAATTGCTAGAAAAATCTGTACGATTATACAGATCTGTATGGACGCCTCAATTTTTGTGCCCTTTTGATTTCTTTTCTACCTCAATTTTCATGCCATGAAGGTACAACTGAATATTTTATTAAATTTTTAATCTTTAAATTAATAAAATGTTTGGTTTAAAGCCTAAATGAGCATATTTAGTAAAATGATCATATCTTGAGCATATGGTCTCCGTTTTTCAAAAATGAGATACCGTTGGAAAGTTAATTATGAGGCCTATTTGATGGAGTAGGTGTGGTTTCTGGATTTTTCTGTTTTGATGCTTTTTTTTCTCAGTCAAAATCAGAACATGTTTTTTGAACTCCCAGGGGCGTAAATTTTGCATACATACCTTTTTTTCGCAAAAAAATAGGCATTGGAAAGGTGGTTCTATGCTATTTCCAGATATGTCATTTATTTTTCAAGAATCTACCCCAGGTAAATTTTATTTAGTATTTTGTGTTTTCACAATTTTGTTAATTACTTGGACGTTTTGGCACTTAGAAAGGATCTGTTTGTGTGAGATGGCATATTTTGATCTGCTTTATATGAATTGAGGTCATTAGTCTCTAATTTTTTCATTTGAGTGAGTATCATGGGTTTTTCTATTCATCTTGATGTGATAAACTTGGATAAGGATAATTATGAGCCATGGGCAAAAGAAATACTTACACATTGTAGGTGGCTTAATATTTTTCCTCATTTGTATGGACTCATACCTACACCAGACACATCAAGGAGTTTATCAACATGGGTTATTATTCGAGATCATATTGTAGGGGTTATTAGTTGTAGTGTTGATTTTGACACTTTGTGTGCTTTATCTGACATTCGTTTTCCTCACACACTTTGGCACCATCTTTGGGAGATTTTTGGAGATTTTAATATCTCTCCATTCCCAGAGGATCCCGCTGCAGATTGTCTCATCCCTCTTGCAGATATAGATTTCATACCCTATGATAACTGTACTCTAGAGGAGCTTGAGTATATCACAAGTCTTGCATGTGACGATGGTTTAGAGACTTGTATTCATGTTCCCACTCTTGAGATCGAGACTACATCAACATATCCTATTGTTCCTAATCAATTTGACATCACCACATCTTTGGCCCCTATTGATTCAGTACAACAGGACATCATCCATCTTCCAGATATAGCTACTTGGGATTTGCATCTTGCAGACATATCATCCTTGTTTGTAGAGTCCTATATTGCAGATCTGGAGGATTACTTTGAGGACATTCATCTCCTCTACCATGAAAGTCAGGTTATCACTGTCCACCCTCCATTATCAGTGCATTCAGAGGTTGCATTTCAAGAGTCTTCACATTAGTTTGGATTTGGCATCATTTGTTTTAGTTCAGACACAAAGATTCTTCAGCATCCTATCATGGCACACATCTTGAGATAGATTGGTTCATCACTCTTCACAAGGTTTCTTCGACATCGTCCTTTGGATCCGTTTCTTCCCAGGGGGAGGAATATTATCTGTCACTTAAGGATCTCCTTTTGGATTCTACATCAGGAATCTACCATTATGACATGAGTTTCTTCATTGTGGGGGGGCCTTCTTGTCTCTTTATATCTCTCCTATGGAGACCATTGTATATGTACTTATATGATAGAAGTTGTCTATGGGGGGTATCATGTAATCCACCTCCTATCCTTCTTTCATTAGTGCATTTCATTCTTTTCTTTTCTCTCTTTTTGGGGGGATTTTTGTTCCCACGAGTTTTTCTCCCTTTCTCCACTTTACAGAGATTTGGTTGTATTCAGGTACCTGATCAGGCCTAGTTGTCGAGACTCTTGTTTGCTTTCATGCATTGTAGTTACCTTTGTTTTCTTGCACATGTTTGTAGCTGCACTCTTGCTCATCTTAAGGGGGGGTGTTAGAGTAAAGGTTTTAACTTAATTATGTTAATTAAGTTACCTTTATTCCTCTCTTAAGATTTCACTTTAGTTTTCATATTGTTACATTTAATAATTATATTAATTATTAAATGTCTACCTATTAGGGTTTCTTTAGGGTTGCACAATCTCCTTTTATAAGGATTGATCATTATATTTTATACACTCTTTGATTAATACATTTTCATCTTTCAAAGCACCTTTTCCTTTTTTCTGGAGTGTCTTCTTTCTGTGATAGGTTATTTGCATGTAGGTGATCTTCGGGGTCTATGAGGTTGGCTTTCACAACTTCAAAAAAATTTAATGGTGAACTGAGTCAACCTAAAAAAATTTCTTTCAATTTTATCCATGCACTCTAGTAGCTTGCTATGATCGTCCTCCTTGTCCATAGTCTTAACATGATCTTTCTCCATAGCCCTAGGGTTTGAGTGGATTGTCGAATCACCTTGAAGCATCCTATTAAAGTAAAAAAAGTGACTAGGTCCCTCCACAAATTCCTCCTCCTACAAATCATCTTTCTTACTCTTGCCATTTGCTATCACTCTACTCCTTTTCACTCGAAATATCATTCACATGCACCTCCTTTTTGCTTTGATCTAATCTATTGGATCTCTTGATGCTAGTGTTCTCCATCCCTATGTCCATAGTAGTAGCCACTACGGTATCCCTCTTAGAATCTTTACCCACTTTGTCCTTCCCTTCACTATCCATGGCCGACAACTCCACCTAGAATTTACCCTCTTCCTTACCTTTTTTCTTTGTTGTTGGTATGCTTTCCTTCTTGCGGGGAGCAATTTTGAGGTCGCAAAGCTCAACAATCACTTTAAATTGAGCATTCCCTGCTCCACCCTTCCTCTTTTTGGTAGGGGGTTTAAGCTTAAGGGTATTCAGCATTTCAGTGTCCACTAGAGGGGTTTTCCTTTTAGGGCCTGCAGACTCGGCTAGGGAGGGGTTCTTAGTGAGTTGGTCAAGGGGTTCAAACTTCTCAATATGAATAACAAATATAGGTTTGGGAAAAAAAGGAGGTAAATGGAAGTGGTAAAGCCATAAGATGAGGCTCTAGTGGAGTGGCAGGGGGGTGTTTCATCAGGGTTTTGAGTAGAAGTGTCCAAAAACATCTTAACAAAATTCTCCAAATCAGCTAGCAAGAAGAAAGGGAAACTTAACAACATTTTGTGATGGAGATGATTGAGAAGAGGAAAATGATAATAGTAAAACACCCTATGCCTACCTTCTAAAGTCACATATCTCATAATAGCCAAACAAACTTGGTCTGAAGGATGAGGGATCACTTCCCTTTCAAAACCTAACTAAGTCCTAACTGGTTTTTCATTGTCTTTGAAGAAAGCATTGATACTTTCATTATTATGGGTCTTGGTGTGTTTTTTGTAATTTTTTCCGCTGCATGAGAGCCTAGTTGCTTGAGCTATGACTTCCTCATTAACCTCAAAAGAGATACCTCCCATCACAACCCTCCTATCTTTCCAAGAGCTCACAAACTGAGCCAACATCCTCACATCATGTCCCACTAAGCACTCCATTAGCAATGCCAACCCCCCTTCAAAGCAAATGTTCCACACTAGAGGATACTTTTAGAATTCCTTGTAGTTATTTGGTTCATTCCTCACCTTGTCACCTCCCATTTTGATACACTTCACTGAGAAACTAGTAACCCTATGAGAGAAGGAAATTAAAATGGTCGTCAATGTGAAAAATTTCCCATAAAACACTATTATTATGCCAACCAAGATAATAACGAGTGATTAAAGCAATCGGTAGATTAAATGCACCATATATCATTTCTAAGGAGGATATCTCTGTAGGCCCATAATTAAAAATTCTTGGATACCAAAGGCTTAGGTTATGAATAAATTATTTTCCCATTCAAATTTCTCATGCACAAGTATCGATGCCAAGTGGTTGCAAGGCCAAGTCTAGCAATCCCTAAGTACAAATCCTTTATTTTATGAAATATTTTAGCAATGTCAAGGGGATTCAAAAAGAACTCCACACAACATGAAGAAGTCACATTGAAATGAGAGGCCCAATGAAATAGAGAGTTCAATCTGAATACCGGTAAAGATATGCTTAGCTTGTGACAAGACCACACATTAAAGTTGTGCATGGCCCAACCAAGCTTAAACATAAACCTGAGGTACACCCCATCACCTATCATAATTAGCTCTGTATCCACCTTCTTCATCCATCTCTTCAAGTGATGCCACATATTTAACACCTCATCAACCTTTTCTGTCCACATCACCCAAAGAACACGTATGTGGACAACCCATAAAGCCTTTAAAAGAGCATATTTAGTTATCATCATGGATGAAAATGGTACTCTATTCCTTAAGGATGACACCTTGAATCTTCAATGGTAAATGCCCAAGACTCCTCCAACATTTGGAAATGCTCCAAGAGGATCCTAGATTAGCCAGAGCATCAACAACTTGATTACCCTCACGAAAGGTGTGAGATAAGATCTTCATATCAAGCTTTAAGATCATGTGATTTATGTCTAATAGGATGTCTCTAGTATTTTATCCTAACAACCTTCCAAGTTTGACTGATTCAATCAAAGAGATAGAATCCCCTTCTATATGGAGTTTCTTTATCCCCATAGTAACAACTAATTGAATGCCCTTTAATAGTGCCCTAGCTTCCATAGTTATGGAAGTATGAAACCAATGCCTCTCGAGAAACCTGCCATAAGTTTTCCCCTGCCATCTCTGATAATACCCCCAAAGCTAGCCCTTCCAGGGTTTCCCTTGGCCACCCCATCAAAATTGAGTTTGTGCCACCCCCAATCCAAGGGTTTCCAAACCATATTACTTTTAGGTTGTGACTTAGAGTTATCAAAGGAGTTGGTCTCCAAATTCTTGTTCCATGATTTAGCCATCTTGATCTCCCACTCTGTAGGTGCTTTGACCAAGATTTTCCCAGTGTAAATTGAAACATTTTAAAAAATAATCCTTTTCCCAATGCCAAAAACCTCCTTAGGTCTCATCTCAAGATTTATGAAAATCTGATTATTCCTCTCTTTCCACAAGCACCAATAGATGATGGGGGGGACTTGGTTCAAAATTTCTCTAGGAATAGGATGTTGGAAGGGACTAGATCAACCCTCAATGAAGGATTTGATGCCCCTAGACATGGTCTAGTGGATCCCTAGTTTTTCAAAAGCTAGATCCTAGACTTCAACAACAAATGAACAATACATTAATAAATGATCAATAGACTCTTTGTTGCTTTTACATTACAAACACCTATTCAGGATCTAAAATCCTCTTTTCCTTGGGTTATCCTAAGTTAGGATCCTGTTATGACAGGTCGTCCACCAAAATAAATTGATTTTAGGAATCATGTGTTTGTTCCAAACCTGTCTCCAAAGTTTGCTATGATTACCCTGGACCGACAGTAGAGTGTAAGTCATCCTCACAAAAAGGTTTCCCAACCGATCTTTGACCAAAAAGAACTCATCATCAAAGTTAGATAAAGATATTCTAGTCAGGGAGAGCAAGTCTTGTAAGGAATTAGCCAACAATTTCAACTATGGGGACAAGGGCCAACAAAGAACAATTTCTTTCCAAAACCTAGCACCCAATTGGCCATGAAAGTAGTCACTCACATACATACCAAAAATAGTTGTGCAAGTCTCATAAGGTTCCTGAATCTATAGTGTGATAGAGGGGAATCAAGTAGCCAAGGGTCCTCCCAAAATATGATGCAATTGTCATTCCCAAGTTTCCATTTCATCCCAGAAGTGAGCAACCTCTTCATCCTGCAAATGTTATTCTAGGCCAGCAAACCGGTAGGGTGATCATCTGAAAGGTTTTTAATCATAGGTCTGTTGCCAAGATACTTTGAATTCAAAATCTTACACTAGTCCTTTTTATTCCTTAATTGATCCCAACCAACCTTGGACAACAAGGATTTATTGGTACTTTGGACATTCCTAATCCCAAGCTTGCCACAAGATTTAGGTAAGAAAACCGTGTCCCAGCTAACTAGAGAAAACTTGTTCACCTCAGTCTCAAATCATAAGAAGTTCCTTTGGATTTTTTCAAACTTCTCTGCTATATATCTGGGAATTTTAAAGATAGAAAGGAAGTAGACAGGGATCCCTTGAAGGGGAATAGTCAAGAGTTACAGCTTGCCAACATGGCTGAGGATAAAACCTTTCCACCCCACCAATTTCCTTTGAATCCTTTCCAGAACCATGTTCCAAAAGGTAGGAGTGACTTCTTTGACAGTAAGGGGTAGCCCTAAATACACCGAGGGGAGAGAGCTACTCACACATCCCAAGACAATAGTCACTCGAGTCTGAAGGGAAGGAGTGTTGTTAAAGAAATAAATCATACTTTTATTGTAGTTTATACACTAGCCATATCAAGCAACATAATTGTTAATGAAACTCTTCCATTTCCTAGCTTCGATCACTGATGCTTTCCCAAATAGAATGGTTTCATCCACAAACTATTGAATAATAGAAGGTTCCAACAAAGTAGCAAGTTTGACCCCGTTTATGGAGCCCTCCAACAATAGTTTGGTTATGTTCCTACTCAACACATCCGCAACCATGATAAAAAATAGGGGGAGAGGGGGTCACCTTGTTGAATTCCCCTCCCAACATTGAAGAAGCCAAAAGGGACCCCATTAACCAAAACATAATACTTGACAATGGTAATGCATTCCATCAAGAGGTTAACCACCCTCCAGTCAAAGCTAAATTTAGATAGGACTTTGGGAATAAAGTACCATAGAAATTTGTCATACACTTTTGAGATTATTCAAAAGTCCATTATTCAACATTATTCAACATTGTTGTGAAGGAATCTAATACTTATTATTTTATGCTACTATGAATTTCATGAGAAGATACATTTCTTTCAAGTCTGTGCTAGTTGGTTAAGAGGATTAAAAACCCTTGATTTTATTGTAAATATTGTGGGGGAATATTATTTATAGTGAAGAATTAAAAAAAGAACTAAATTTTATTGTTAAAACCCTATGGTTCTATTTTAGGGTTTAGTATTCTAGTGGGGAAATATTTTGACCTTAAGTTTAATCTTATTTCAAACCTCACCAATAGGTTTGAGGGTTATGA
>VDFB02004100.1:0-31027 GCA_007258455.2 Sequoia sempervirens | reverse complement strand
AGAAAATTTCAAGCACGGATTGAATTCATGATCTTTCCAATAGTTCAAACGGTTCGCGAATCGGAGTCCCAGATCAAAAGTTATGGCCCCGGGAAGTTGACGCACTTTCTAAAAGATACAATTGCAAATGCTCTTTTTAAATTTGAACTTCATGTTGTAAATTTTTGGCACCAAACCTCCTTAAACTCAAATTTGAATGTTGTTTTGGCTCTAAACTAATGAGGAGCTCTATTTATGGGCGGGTTTTCTAATTTTGGGTAACTTTTGGGGACAAGCTCGCATATTGCGAAAGGGTTATTCTGTAGCTTTCTGTAACTTGCATGTGTTGTAGAACTTGGGGATTTGAGATCCTCTGCATGTAAGAAGCTCCATTTTCTGAATAATAAAATTATTTCTTGTTTGTGGGTTATTTTCTGTCTTGGGCTGCCTCATCAATATTTGAGGATTTTTTAATTCCTCACATGTCCTCTCACCCACATGGGGAAAATGACCTCCTTTATGAGGAGATCTTGTCCAAATCCCAAGGTACTATGTAGTACCTCCATGTCATGTACTCTCCTTCCAACTCATTTACACATCATCTTTCTCAAGCCACTTCACATGCCACATGTCAAGATGTGTGGGCTTGTGAGTTCTCAACTCACCATAGCCCTACAACTTCGCCTTGTTGGTCTAATATCAACCGTCCATTTCTCTAGAGAATTCAAAATTCTCTATAAACACTCCCTCTTTTCTCTCATTTTGGGAGAGATCATTTATGCTAGCCAAACTCTTGCAATTTTTTCTTGTGAGCCATACTTAGCCAAATACTTGCATTTACATCCATTATCATCTATTTTCCATCCATCTTGCATTCGAAATTTGCATCTTTTTCCATCAAAGGAGCATACAACATTGAAGATCAAGGGCCAACCAAAGGATCAATTCAAGACAAGGTTAATAAGTTCCATTTGTTATCTTTACTTTGTTTTTGAATCCAACTAGTCCAATCTTGAGGTGTAGGGTGTTTATATTGGTTATTCACACTCTTTTGTTTTCTACTCATTTTGTAACATGTATTTTCACTCGTTCACAATAGCCACCTATTCCTATTGTTTTACCTCATTTAGCTATTTTCCCACTTCTACTAGCAATAGGATATCACGCTGCAGCACCTGAACTTGCTGCTCCAACCCAAAACCAAGAGTTTGAAGAGATAAAAATTATACTGAAGACCTTTGTAAATGATCTAGTGAGCATTAAAAAGCAAGTTGGCCAAGAGAATAAGCCCTATCAAGCCTTGTACCATCAGAACTAGCCTAATAGGCTAGCCTTTCAAAATGACTATTAAGGCCAAAGGAAAAATTTCAACCCAAGACCGTTCCATCCATACAACCTAAATGTTGCTAGTTCATCAAAGGAACTTGTACCACAAAATAACATTTCCCAAGATTGTGATTGGTGTTACCCATGCAATTAGCCCCATAACAAGTTAGCATGTGTGAATGACATGAGAAATCAAGCCTTAATGGTCCAAAACAACTATGTTGGTTCAAAGAATATTCCAAGCCAAAATCTAGAACAACAGGAAAGCTTCGAAGTTGCTTTGCCAAACTAGAAAAGTTTTGAATTTTATGGAGTGAATGACCAAGATCAACAAAATTCTCCTATTTTAGCCAACACTAGATCAAAAAAGAGAGCCATGGATTTGCGGAAGCAACCTAGAAACTTACAACAACCTACAAAGGACAAACAACCTGTTTCTTTATCAAATGTTAATGCTACAGTGCAAACCAAGGTGGAGATTCTACAAGAGGCTAAGAAATACTTGGCAAGGAATAGTCAAAGGCACAATCGTAGCCTTTGCAGAAAGGAAGTGATGCTACTAATACTAAAAATCAACAAAAGGTAACTCCTATTTCTTTCACAATTGTTGAACATCTTAAGAAGGCCACTATTAGCATGTCAGTTTTGGATGCTTTGCACATCCTAGGTCAAAAAAGCTTGTTGCAGGATGCTTTAGCTGAGCTTTATGTTTTTGATGATACTAATCAAGGGAATGCTAAAGTTGTGCTTAAAAATAGCTCAGAAGTTAAGAGTTGGTAGAAAACTCAAGAGGTAAAACCTCCTTCATTCTATTTAATTCTGATTATTGGTGATAAAATAGTTCATAATTGTATGGTTTATTTTGGTGCAAGTAGCTCAGTTATGCCTAAGAGCTTAGCTGATAAGCTAGGTCTTGTTTATGATCCTAACTCCCAAAAAGACATAGTTTAGTTGGATGGGTCTATTGTTAAAACTATTGGTATAATTAAGAATTTAGCCCTTACTTTGCATGCATCCCCAAATTTCACAATCCATTAGGATATACATGTTATTGATCTGCCACCCCACTTTTCCATTTTCCTCTCAAGAGATTTTATAGCCAAGCTGGGTGGGTTTTTGTCCTCTAATTGGTCTCATCTAGTTTTTAGAACAATGTATGGTACGAAAGTAACCATAAAGTTTGAACCTCTAGCGAAAGACCATATCGAACCTTATGTTTCGTGTCCTATAAATGCTAACCTCTATGCTACCCCTGTACTAGAGGAGCAAACCATGACCTTAGACCACAACACCCCTATAGAAAATATGAATCAAGATGAATGGGTAGCCAAAGATCACGAGCTTGATCCTTTCCAGCATATAGATGAGATAGGATTAGGATTTTATATGATTTGAGAACCTAACATTGTTATGCCTAATCTAATTAAAGAAGAGGAGCAGCCTAGAGGGATAGAAGATAAGCTTTGGAAGCTTTACTTTGATGGTTCAAGAAGCAGTGTAGGTGCTACTGGTGAAGCCATGCTGATTTCACCAAATAAAAATAAGTATTATTTAACTTTCAGGTTTGCTTTTAGCTGTTCAAATAATATAGCTAAATATGAAGCACTGGTGCATGGCCTAGAATTGGCTTGAAAGAGAGGTATCAAATGCTTACAAGTTTATGGAAATTTAGAGTTAATAGTGAATCAAGTTAGAAATTTGAATGTTGCAAAAAATGACTTACTTAAGAAATATAAGCATCGTGTATGGGATTTAATAGAAGATTTTGATGCTTTTAACATTATTTTAGTTTCTAGAAATGAAAATAAACATGCGGATAGGCTCGCTGCCATAGGAGCCCAATTTGATATTCCAAGTGAGATTCACAAGATAGAGGCACGTCAATATGTAAAAATGTAGTCAAACCTTCTGTACCTAAAAATAATGTAGGTTGGCAAGTTTTTGACAGTGATGAGAAAATCGTGAGTTTTTTAATCATTGAAGTTGAGTTTGTAGATGGAAACCAACAAAAGTGGTAGCAACAATATGATAACTAGATTGTGCAGTTAAAGACAAACAAGTTGTTAAAGGGTTTTGTGACATTAGAATCTATTTTCAACTCAGACGATCAAGTGTGGAATGATAAGTGCAACATGACTATCAAGGAAGAACACTATGAAGCCATTGAAATTTTCAAGGGTAAGCTTTTAAAGCTGGGAAAGGTATGTACTAAGGAAGAACAACAAGCTTTCATTCTATTATGTCAGGAATTTAGTGATGTTTTTGCTTGGGAATACAAAGATTTAAGGAGGTTTGATCCAGAATTAGCCCAACATACTATTGAACTAGAACCTAATGCAAAGCTAGTAAGGTAGAAACAAAGACCCCTTAATCCCAAGTTAGAGCACCTTATGAAAGCTAAACTGAATAAATTAATTGAGAGTGGCATTATTTTTCCTATCAAGCACACATCTTGGGTATCTAACTTAGTTCTAGTTAGAAAGAAAAGTGGGGAAATTAGATTGTGTGTTGATTTCCGAGATTTGAACAAGGATTCTTTGAAGTATCATTATCCACTCCCATCCATGGAACAAATTTTGCAAGTAGTTTTTGGTTCTGATAGATTTTCTTTATTGGATGGGTATTTAGGTTATAACCAAATTTTGGTAAAGCAAGAGGATCAGTTCAAAACATTTTTTACAACCAAATGGAGCACTATGGACTACAAGAAAATTCCATTTGGCTTATCGACCGTTGGAGTAACATTTCAACAAGCAATGGACATGGCTTTCCATGACCTCATGAATACATTTTTTTGGTATATTTAGATGGTATTACATGTTTTTCAAAAAATGCTAATGAACATATTGAGCATTTAAAATAGATTTTCCAAAGATGTAGAGAGTTCAAAGTGTCTCTCAATCCGAAGAAGTGTATTTTTTCTGTGCATGAAGGTAAACTCCTTAGATGCATTGTCTCAAAGCAAGGTATTTCTATAGACCCTAAATGAGTCTGCTATTCTTGAGTTACCATTACCAACTCACAAGAAGGCTTACAAATCATTCTTAGAAGGATTAATTTTGTGAGAAGATTCATACCTAATACTGCAGCTTTGCTGCAACCTCTCACTACTATGCTTAAGAAGAATATGCCTTTTAGTTGGACTAGAGAAGGTAAGAGGAGCTTTGAGTAGATAAAAGAAGCCCTTGTAGCTGCCCCTAACCTTGTTAATCCAAATTATGATAGAGATTTCATTCTTTATGCTTTTGGAGGGGTTGACACCATTTCAACTATGTTGTGCCAACAAAATGATGAAGGCTTGGAGTAGCCTATGGCATTTTCAGCCAGGTGTTACACGATTATGAGGTGAAGTATTCTTTTTTTGAGAAGCATGTTTTTGTTGTTGTGAGAAGCCTTAAAAAATTCAGGCATATGTTATCAAATAATATAATTCATTTACTAGTTTCTTATTCAACTGTTAAGGACTTCTTACTTAACCATGATATCAATGATAAGCATGCTGGTTGGATAACCAAGGTTATGGAGTTTGATATTGATATTAAGATAACTAAGCTTGTCAGAGGAAAGGGTTTGTGTGAACAACTTACATAAAATAAAGACAACTCAAAAGAGGCTGAAAATGCTAATAAAGTACTAAATAATGACAATACAATTGTTGTTTCAGCCCTTACTGCTACTTGGGTACAACAAATGATACATTATTTGTAGATTGGTGAGTGCCCTAAAGGTTTGGATAGAGAAAAGAGAAGGTATTACAAATACAAACCATTCCTTTTGTAATTATTGATGGCATTCTTTATAGAAAATATTTTTAGGGAATTTTATTAAGATGCGTTAAACCTGATCAAGTTGATAAGTTGTTAGGAGAATTTCATGATGGGCCTTCAAGAGGTCACTTTACTGCAAGAAAAACAGCCCTGAAAATCATGCAGGCTGGTTATTATTGGCTAGATTTGTTTAAGGATGCAATTGCTTGGGTCCGTAGATGTGAACAATGTGCTCTATTTTCTGGAAAGCAGAGGCTTGCAGCTCTACCCCTACATCCAATTAAAGTAGAGTAGTCATTTTCCAAGTGGGGTTTAGACTTTATTGGACCAATCAACCTACCTTCAAGCATGGGTCATAAGTGGATTCTTATTGCAATGGATTACTTCACTAAGTGGACCAAATCTATTGCTTTGAAAGAAGCAAACGATACTTTTGTACTTAATTTCTATCAAGACTTAGTGTCGAGATTTGTTACCCCAGATTCAATAATCTCTGACAATGGTTTAGCCTTTATTGGTTTGAGGATTTTTGACTAGTCAGTTAGGAATAATATTTTTTCTAAACATGTCTTCTAACTATTATCCGCAAGGTAATGGGTAGGAAAAATCTACAAATAAGAATCTGATCTAGATAATCAAGAAGACACTTGAGGACAATCAACGGAAATGGCATGAAAATCTTAAGCTAGCCCTTTAGGTTGATAGGGTAGTTCCTAAAAGGGCTATTGGTTGTTCTCTTTATGTACTTGCTTACGGAAAGGAAGCCAAATTTCCTATTTCTATTGAATTACCAACTATGAGTTTTGTTAAGGAGCTAGAATTGTTGAATGAACAACCTATAGAAGTGAGATTGTCACAATTGATGGAGCTCAAGGAAACCAAAATGAAATCATTAAGGAAACTTGAGATACATCAAGCTCATATGAAGAATTATTTTGATAAAAGGGAAAAGCCACGAGATTTCATCATTGGTGATCTAGTCTTTAAATGGAATGAATATAAGAGTAAACCAGGATGACATTCCAAATTTGATGCAATTTGGGATGGGCCTTATGTGATCACAAAGTGCAAGGAACACAATGCTTTCCAACTTTCTAAGTTGACTAGAGAGGTGTTGTCTATCCTAGTTAATGGGATCCACCTCAAGCATTGCCTTTGAGATAAGTAATGTTTCTTAAATAGTAGAGTAGTTGCTAAAAATAAGTGCTTGACACACATTTAATTTCAGTTTGTTTTTCTTTCCCTAAGCACTATTGTGCATGTTTTGGTTGGCCATTAGGGCATGTTAGTTTTCTTTCTGCATCATTTGTTTTTGTTTTGCTACTATTTGGAGTACTACTATTCAAATTTCTGAGTTTCATGAGGGGGCAGATTTGACTCCGTGCCCAATGGAGTTTTAAAAGGTAACTAATCTAATGCTTAGCAGGAAAGCATTTAGCAAAAATCACCACCAATTTTCACTATAGCTCAATTGGTAGAGCTAATTAATTTGTTTTATCTTAAAGTGGAAGTTCAGTTATTTTCTGCATGTGCATTAAGTAATGTTTGCACTATATTTATCAAGTGTCAGTTATGCATTGTTTTAGTAAACTGAGTTTTAGGAATGAAGTACAAAATAGAATATACAAATGATTAAGCATTCAATTGCTTTCATTGTATTTCACAAAAAAATATATATTACATTATTTCATTTTTTTGCAAGAATACAAATGATTGTACATTGTTGCATTTTGATGCATTTCTTTTTAGAATAGAAAGGAAACGAGAAATTAAAGAATCCACACAAGCTGTGGATGTAACTGTCACAATGCATCATAAGGAGCATGCTACACTATTGAAGATGTAGGAAAAGAAGTCACATAAGCATGAACATAATCATCATTTCCTGTTGTTGTTGGCCAATGTAGGAATGGTGCACCATCCTTCGTCCTCAAACTCCGATCGACCTGTAAGAGAAGAAAAGGGGTTGTTAGAGCTCTGATTATGAACATCCCTATATGAACCACCAACAATAATGTAAAATGCTGCTAATAATGCATTGAAACAGTTGAGAGAATGGGAGATGGATTGGAGCAAAGAAGGAAACACCATAATAATATACTATTTTAATCTAACACTGTTTGTTTCCATGTGCAGGTATAGGAAAAGTTATGCAGCTAATCATCTCATGAATACAAAAGCATGTGGATTAAAACGGGCTACCACAACTGTAGAGCTCAACATGCTACCCCTTAAACTTACAAGTGGGATGAGTAAGAAAATACAATTATCATGCTCGTTTGAGACATTCATGAAGAAGTAAAATAGAATTTCAGTCATCAAAGCAATCAAGTTTATTGTTCACTTATAACAATCAAGTCTGAGCAGTGAAGTGAAAGCTACAGGTGGACAATGAACTTAATGGATTCAATTCAACTGAAATGCATCAATTTCATACTAGAAAGTTTTAAATATTGTTGTATTAATTGCATCTTTGCTGCCATATAGTGTTTTGGTCACTTTTATTCATGTTGTTCAAGCATTTGTTTCATGCCCATAATGTGATAGTGAATATGCATACATAATGCCTCATCAACAAAGCATTAAGAAATAATGGAAGCTCATCTAGAGGAGCTTCAAGTTCTCATTTTCCTAATTCTATAAGAGTGTTGAGCTGAGAGTGTATGTTTTCTAAAGTATTCATGTGTGATGAATAAGTGGTAGAAAGCATCAAAGTAACCTACAAAAATGGTGTTGCATTTTGAACTAACTAGGTAAAGATGTCTGAGAAGAGTTCCTCATAGTTTTGAGTAAAGCAAAGAGCCATCATATGTCACCAGTGGTCAATGAATGTACATGGGTGTTTGATAAAAAGGGAAGCCTACAAGTTATCTATCAAAGAATTATACATTTTGAATAAGTGTACAAGGGAAGCATCATAAAGGAAAAATGGTGTTGTTTCATTCAATTTAAAACAAAAATGAACTGTGAAGAAGCTTGCAAAACATCATTCAATTGTTATAGTTTCACATCATCATGTTTTTCTTTGAAGAATAAAAGGTGTGAATGGTAAATGTGATCAAGAGAATTTAAACCATTAAAATTATAATGACTGAATGCAAATGTTACATTAAATGGAGTAGATGCATCAATTTAAAATGTTTTGAAGGAGAACAAGTGCATGGAGCAGCCACATCTTAATGGGAACGTAAAAGTTCATGAAGAGTGCCAAAGATGGGATATTGGCATTGTCAAATCAGGATATTTGAATACAGAATACAATTCTCGGTGTGTTCATAGACTGTGTAAAGGTATTTTGCATTTTTGAAGTGTCCAAGTACATAAAGCAGAGACAGTTTGTGATAAGCAACTATAGGGTCTAAATCATTTTAAGCTTTATTGTATTGTGCCATTAGACAAATAGTGAAAAGAATTTAAGTGTTATTTTCTGAGTAAAGAAAATCTACTTTCTGAGAACAAGTAAAGGAATGTCATAGCATTACAGAGTACAAAAATGAAGAGCATTTTTTCTTTTAAAAATAACATAACACCCATATAGGATTTGAGTGGTTAGAGCAACCACTTGATCTAAGTCTTTGTGTTGTTTTGTTTCAATGGTTCTAGGTGTTTCCTTTAATCGATTGATGTTTAAATCTTTTAGAAGTTTTGCATCCAATTCTACTAACATCAAGATGCATTTTTCCATATCTTGTTCCAAGACCTTTTCCATGAACTTATGGAAATTTGGATCTTGTTGGGTGGTTTGTATATTCTCTTGAGTTATCTCATTGGGATAATTTTGATGAAATCAGGAAAAGGAGTTTTCTTCAACCATTATGTTTGGTGTTTCGATGACTTTTTCTCTAAGTTTTTTACTTTGTAACCTTGTCAAAATTGGCATACAAATGTTTGTTTTCCACACTAAACTTTGATCTTCTATGTTTGGATAAGTGTCAAATGGATTTTAACAAAGTCAAATAGGATGATATATCCTATTGATGAGACTAAGTCAAAATTTTGATTATAATGTTGTGTTTCATGATGGTAGGATGATAATATCCTGATGAAGAAACTTAACCTAATAACCAAGATTTGTGTGTGATTTTGTGGACACTTTTAGAGTTTTCAAGATCTAAGTTCAACTTGAAAATGTTTAATTTGTATAATCCAATTTGATTCAAGTTTAAGACTCTATTGGGATTGTGGAAATTATTTCTGACTAGTAAAAACCCAAGCTTATGATGTCTATAGTCTGACAGATGTTTCTAACAACTCTCTATTTTTTGGTTTTGTGGGTGCGCTATTAAAAAAAATTAGAAGCGCTAAAATAGACATTGTATGCACTAAAAGATCTAGTGAAAGCGTTGTCAAATAGTGTAGATGTGCTAAAACAATGGGCATAAGCACTAAAGTTTCTAATATTTCCATTACTGGTGATTTTTTTTTGATAGGCTATCAATGGGCTATGATTTTTGTCAGATGCACTAGAACAAACTATGTAAGCACTAAAATAGACATTGTATTCGCTAATAGATAGGGTGTATGTGCTAAGACAAACAATAGATGCACTAAAGTTTTTGGTATTTTTCTAACATTGATGGATGTTTATGAAAACCTATTGATGTGCTAAAATAGTGGGAAAAAGTGCTAAAACAAACTGCGGATGTGTTGTTTTAGGATTTATCAGTGTTTTGTCCAGTTTTTCTCAATGAATGGATTGATTTTTATATGAAATCTAGGGCACTTTGATAGAGTATTTTTTCTGGTAAATTTCCTGATTTTGATAACAAGCCTAATGTTTCAAATGTTTCCTCTATTGTATGAATTGATCTGGCCTATTAGAATACTCTATCACTGGTTGTGGAATGGAAGATGGATGAATAGGTTGACTATGATTATGTTTTTGTGAAAGAGCTCTTCTTTGAAAGTAGGCTTGTGAATATAAGGGATCTATGGCATAATCATTTGTGTGTCCCCTAGAAAAATCATGAAATCTATGGATGAAGGTTCTATGGTGAAGCAAGATTTTCCTATTTTGATACAAAAATTTTCTTCTTTCCAACAGTTTCTTGTGACTAAGTTGTTTTTCTAGTTTTCTAACTCTTTTTGCAAGGGATTTCTTAACAAAGTTTGTGGATTTCCAATCCCTAATCATAATTTTTCATGGGTTGACTTTTCAACCTTTTTTGTTCTTTTTGGATGATCTTAATCTGATTTAATGATTTAAAGACACAACAAGCAATTTTAGAACAAGTGTTTTCAAGTCCTAAGATCTAAACAGTGAGTGTATGTTCAAGGATCAAATAGATCCTTCGTGATTTTCACAAGTTTTTTTTTGAAAAAAAGACTCTTTAGATAGACTCACTCTTAAGGACAAGTAGGTCATCGTTATACTCAATCATCCGACATCTTAAAATTGTGTCGACTCATACAACCGTATCACCCCCTAGAGGGCGCCCATGTTTTATCTTTTCTAGGCATATACTCAAGGTTAGATTTCTTGATCCCCTGAGCAAATGGTCCTTGGAAATTATATGGTGAGTGTCTTGGGGGTAGATTCTTCCCTTCCCTAGTACTGCTAAGTATTACAATGTTTGGAAACTAACAAGTTGGATACTACACTATGGTTCATAGATAGGGTTTCCATTTGGAGCGGAAAATGATAAACTCCCTTAGGAGACCTCCCAATATTTAAAACAAATATTTTGGGGATGGTTATCTTGCACACTTCTAGTAAATGAGGATTTGTCTAGATTTACTTTTATTTTATAGTGGGTTGGAAAACCTGGCTTTGGTTGTTCCCACTCAAGTCATTCCTGTAGGGAGAGTACTTTTTCCCTCTACAGCAGGCCTTCCAAAGGATTTAAATAAAGTAGGAAATGCATGAAAATAAAGGATGAGTTTGGTGTTTTGATCACCCAGTTAAGGGGAGAGCATATGCCTATCACCACACAATCACAGTAATCAATTATTCAATTTTTAAAACCCAAATGACAATTTTCTATGTGAAGATATTGCTTCACAAAAGAGATGGTGTTTATTTTAACTGAGAAAGAAAATATGTGATGTCTACCCCAGGATTGATATATTTTAAACCAAGTGACTACCCTAGGATTGGTTCATTTTAGTCCAACTGAAAAAATGAAGTTACTCGCCACAGTTGCGTTAGATCCAAACAACAGTGTGTAGAAGCACTATAAAAAAGGTTAGAAGTGCTACATCAAAGCTCAGATGCATTATAGAAACAATTGTAAGCACTGTAGAATTTGGAAAAAAATCTATAAAATTCATTAGATGTGCTAAAATAGATTTAAACATGAACTGTCTATCTATGCTAAAAGCTTTTGATCGAAGCACTAAAACTATCCTCCAAAGAGCTATATTTTTCATCGAAAGCACTAAAATAGTAAGAAGCACTATAGTTTGCATCAGATGCACTGCAAAATATTTTGATCGTGCTAAAAATAAAACACTGTATCCTATATGAACACTTTTTCAGAAAAGTTGTTAGAAACATGGGGTTAAGCCCCATGGTGGGCGCCAAATTGTAAGTGTGAAATAAGTAAAACAACTAAAAAAAATTCTTAATGAAACATTATATCAAAATTTAATAGCAATTAACTAATTAAAATCATAGAAAACTTGAAAGCATCTCATTGTCTCCTATCTCCAAAGATTTATTAAATCACAAAGGGATCTCAAATTTGGTAAGTACCATGACTGTTAAAATTCCTATCTAGAGAATGAAATGATGTACTTCTATATGGTGATTTCTAAATAATATTGTTGCTACTGTAATCTATTCCGGCATGAAATCTAATGGATGAAAGCTATAGTAAAACTATGATACATCCATATACAAATTCTACTGATGCTATTTCTATTGCTATGATTGCTTGATTGCTTGATTGTAGAGTAAGTTTACACAAAGTTGGGATTTGGGAACCATTTCCTGTAGAAGAAGGTTGTATGTATAGATTTATGATAGTACATTGTGATGGGGCAACACAACAAAGGCTTGGATTTAATCTAGCTGATTGAATGGTGAGATATGAAGAACCTTGAGCTGATTATGGGAATGGTTTCTCCCCATGAAAACATTAGATCAGATGATAGGAAGAATTAGAGGAATGAGATTGAGAGGATTGCCTGCAAATTTTTCTCCAAAGCTTTCCTGTGAATGCTAGTTGAATAAATTGGATATTTGATATCTAATTTGGTAGGTGAGTGAATAGAGGAAATTTCCTTTATGCCTTTATTTGAATATTTTATGATTTATTCAAATTAGTAAAAGGGGATAAATAATTTAATAAAACAAACTATAGAATTTGTTTATTAAATAAATATAGAAGGGATATGATAATTAAACAACAAAGTATTTAACCTTGTTTAATTAATTAAGATTGAATGATGTGATAATTAAATAACACAAACTATTGAAGTTGTATATTTAATTAAAATAGAAGAATAGAAGAATTAGAATGTGAACTATTTAAATAAATATTTCTATTTATTTAATAGTAGATGAAATAAAGGTTAATTAATCAAATAAATCATATTTAATTAATTATATTCGGCATACCATTTTTAGGTGTATACAAATTGAATTATTCGATAAGGAAGAGAACCACTCTAAAGCAGTATCCTTCAAGGATCTAGGGAATAGTTTAGCCAAGATCTTATCTTCAAAGATAAAATCACTACATAGGGTTTTAAAAGTATAAACATGGCTAACAGGATCTCATGTCCCACTATATTTCTCAAATTAGGGAACTTCTATACCTTGTGGTATTTGTGCTCTCAATATCTCAGGGATAATGGATTGGTTTTGATGTATTACAAAGGTTGACCATTGTTGTTTTGATTAAGGGTTGAAACTTGTTGTTGAATTGATGACATGGTTTTCATAAGTCTATTAAGGATACCATCATTATTATTGTAAGGTGGAGGGGAATAAGGTGGAGTGGCGTATGTATGTAGAGGGCAAGTGAATTGTAAATTTGTGAGGGAGGATGGTTGAGAATATATGGTATGTGAATGCAAAAAGCTAGAAGGATTCCCTATGGAAATACCTAAGTGTTCACATTTCAAGTAGGTTGGATGGTTGTGGTAACTTGAGTACTAGTGAATGTAGGAATGGAAATGGGTATGGTAGAAGGAGGAATGAAGTTGCACCTTGGATTTGGGTACACCCCAAAGCTTTAGTACAACTAGTGATGGTATCGTTAACATTAAGCACATTGGTTTTAGGCATGAAAGTCATGGGAAATGAGGTATGCATACTATGATCCATAGGGGGTTGATTATCAACAGTATTAGGAAGAGAGTTAGAAAACCCAAGATCCACGACAAATGGGATATCACAGGATGACATGAGTCTCGAACTACGTCTTACAATAGTATTGCTAATAGGACACCAAGTTGTAAATATCATGCAAGATTTTACAAACATAGTATACAAACCCAAAATGGAAAGAGGGTAAAGTGCAATGCAAGGTCCTAGAATGAAATGTGTAAATGCAATTTTTAGATTCTAAACAAGGCAATTTACTGATTACAATATGCAACAATCTGAAAATGAAATGTTGTAAATGCAATTTTGAATTTAGAAAATGCACTAAATGGAGAAAATTGAGCTAGATGTAATGAAATTAATGAAACAAAAATTCAACTAACTCAAAGAGATAACAGCTGCAAACAGAGGCACAAAACATAAATTTTTAAATTCTAGAAATTTAGTTTTAGGTCTGATCAGGGACTCATTTTCCCTAGGGTGAGTGGGTCCTAGATTAGGGTTTTGAAACTAATTTTTACATATTTTTAAGAATTTTCTAATATTTTTATATTCAATTCTACTACAATAAGTTTTAGGTTCAGATTTCTGTAAATGCAACTGAAATGCAAAATGAACATGTGAAAAAATGATGAATTACAAGACCTAGTTTGATATGTAATTTTGTTTTGATTTTTAAATGCAAGTTTATGTGATCTAAATGATATGCAAGATGACTAATTCTTTTTGTATTTTCATATTTAAAGAATGCAAACAATGAAATTCTAAAACCCTACATGAAATACAATTTTTAATGCAAACTAAGACACCTTAAATGGGATCCATTCAATGAAAATGAATGCAATATCTAATTTAAGATGAAAAGAGAATCCAAAAATTAGAAAAATACAATGTTCAACAAGTCAAGTTCACCAAAATTAAACAAAGAAAAAGAGGGTGCAATCACCAAATGAGATTGACAAATGGGTGCACCCATTTTTTGATTGGTTGTTTCACTTAATTATGAGGGATATAATGCATAAATAACAATCATAAATCAAACCTAACTATTATAAAAAAAAATAGGAAGGCTTTTAGATGCTAAAATGATGTGTACCTTTTGGAAAAGTGTTGTTTCAGGCCTCACTGAGGACTCATCCGCCCAGTGGTGAATGGGTCCCTATTAGGATTTTAGAAAATCAGTTTTGAGATCCTGTTCTTCAATGTCTGCACTCCCAGATCCTAGTTGTTCAGCTCTTAAAAGTTGGAAATAAATATTGTAGAGCACTTTCTATGATATTACAATAAAAATGACAACTTTTACAACTTTGTAATCTTGAAAACTTTTGCAACTTTTTTTCTCCACTTGATCTTCAATCTATAACCTGCAATCAAACATCAAAGAGGAGAAAAATGTTGATTGTTAGGGAATAGAGGTTTTCCTTGGTCAAACCTCATTTTGGTAATTAAACCTTGTAATGAAATAATGTATAAAGGAAAGATGAATGAACAACAATGTGTAATAACTCACCAAGCCTTAATTGAACCTTCAAGTACAAATCAACAAACTAGCATGAATTAGATTCAATGTATATAGATCTTGATCTTGAATTTGGATGTGAAACAATGCTTGAATTGGGTCATGTATGCTACATCAACATATTAGCTCAACAACATGCATGATGCCTATGCCTTTGACATGATGATATGACCTTTGATTGCTGCAATAAAACATTGATAATCTTCCCTTGAATGCATTTGAAATTCTCTTGAATGCTCTATAATGTTCTTTCTTTTGATCTCATGAAGTCACATAAAAATTATAGGTGAAACTATGTAAAATAACCTTATATTTATACCTAACTTAAGATTTGATCCCAAAATTCAAATAACACAAGTTGACATTAGATCTAGGATCTGAAATCACTAAAATATCACCAAGAATATGTTCAAAAAGGGATGTCATAAGTTAAGGAGGACCCATTCACCATAGGGTGAATGGATCCTAGATACTTAACTAGGAACTATTTTGGAGATTGTGAAAGAACATGCCAAAATGGGGTCTTAGGACCTAGTGAGGACTCATTATCCAGGTGGCAAATGGGTCCCAATTCACTATCCTAGGACACAAACCTTGCCAAATTAAGTGTAGTGTAATATTATTAATGAGTTTTGGGATTTATCCCTCAAAAAGTGCAATAAATAAGGCTTGGATTTGAATTAAAGGGGCCAATTAAGCTCAAATTAACCTCAATTAGTTAATTAAAGCTCTAGATTAATGTGAAAGTGTAAAGATACACTTTACAACACCCTAAATAAGGCACCATTAATTCCATTTTATTAAAAAGGGTCCTAAACTTAATGTGAATGTGTAAAACACATTAAAACACTAAATTAAGGCAACATTAGGCTCATTTATTGTTAATTATTCTTGAATTAAGTATGGAAAATAGATACTTTTTCCATTACTATAGGAACTATCATGATTAGGAATGTTAATGGTGCATGGCTCAAACACTATCACTTATCAATAGATTGAAAAATACCAAACATAAAAATGCTTATGTATAATATGTACTATAGTTTAAACCTTAGGAAAAAATAAAAATTAGAAAACCCAAAAGTAACACATAACATCCATAAAAAAATTGGGAAACCCCATAAAATGGGAAGAACAATAAATACCTAACCACCCATCCATCTATATAAAAGCTCACACCCCACTCATTCATTCACTTATTTCCTTCACACCTTGCACTCTGAGCTAGTTTCATCCAAGATCAAACCATAGCATCTCTATACTATGTAAAAAATTTCTCATAATATAATGGAAACCCCAATAGTATTGAAGGTATTTGAGAATTCATGACCCACATACAAGAAGTACCCCTACAAGGCATTAGAAAAAGACAAGGACAGGGCATTCTCCCAAATCCCCCATAATGTGTAATATATTTGGAGGATATCTTGAAGTATACACAAAAAAATTATAGAGATAAATCACATGAAGTTGGAGGACATCTGAATAATATTTTGGAGGATGATGACAAAACTAACAAGCCAAAGTACATGGAGATTGTCTGGAAGAACCTCAACATCTGGAAAGATTATCCAAATTTCTGTGACAAGGATGTATAGGTTTGAATCATTTTGAGTTGGGTGCATGATGATGAATTCATGTACCTAGAAAATACCTACTAGATAACAAAGGGATCCATTCACATAATGATCAGACTCAAAATGGTAGGCATAATTGTAGCCAAGAAGGCAATTAAAAATAGTGAGGTGGAACAACTAACCGCAACCACTTTTGATGCCTGAAGCATGAACCTCAAGGCCATAATAAATGATGGAGTCTAATATGCAACAATAGGAATAGCCTACAAGATTTATTATGCCAACTAGGAAGACTTTCCCACAACCACCACAATTCACACTAGCTATCAAATGGTGGTGGAAGGAAAATACTTCAACCTCTACAATGTCATGAGGGAGTAGCTCATGTAGAACATATAGAAAATAAAGACCTCTAAGTACAATTTTTGGTATGGTACATTGATAATTTTCTTAATCTTTTATTTTCTGAATGAATTTCCCAACTTCAAAGGAAAGGTATGGCAATTGAACCAAATAGTGATAGTGTAAATCAAGCACCACATTTACCAATTCTAGGATATCCAAGAATACAAGGCCACATATTGGGGGTTATTTAAAACCTTACAAGAGAAAATTCAAGAGAGGGAAATTATTCCCTATGCATCCACTCAACAGTACACCAACACTATCACATTCATGGTGGATAAATATTTCAATTACATGGAGGCAATAGAATCATGCACAATTTGGATACCATGTCTACCTATGAAGTTTCCAACCAAGAAGTGGATGCATATGTGATGACCTTAATTTTCCATCCTAAGGATCCTACCAAAAAATTATTTGTGGCAAATAAAGAAGTAATGGACAAATGATTTGAAAAGGAGGCTAAGGAGAATTTGGATAAGAACAAAGGAAAACTCTACCAAAAATGGGGTATATCATAGGGGGGTTTGTAGAATTTGTGGCTACCATAGTGCAATCAAATCCCTCTACAAAAAGGTCAGAGGATACAATGTACTTCACCAAGGAAATCAAAAGGCCTCACAACATCCATCCAAATAATATCCACCCCAAGAAAGCCACTACAAGCTCCTCCATTGAAAAGATCCAAATAGACAAGGCCCAAAAATATGGCTAATTTAGGTAAGCAAAGAAGAACAAAAAATAAGAGGGGGTCAAATAAATAGGAGAATAAGACGTCCAACAACCTCTTAAGAGAAGAAAAAGAGGAAATCAATCTTTGGCAACTCCACAAATAAATTAGAAACAACTGCAATAAGCTCGAGAACAATCAAAAGAGTTTATTGATGTCTTGGAAACTTACAATGTCATTGTAAACCATGGGATACTACTAAAAATCCTCCAAATGTATAAGACATTTCCAAAGAGAACAAAGATATAATTATTCAATGCTTGGTTAAATATGTGAACCACTTGAATAAAGGGATCAAAGAAGCTACAAAATACTTTCCAGAAGAAATAATTGCAGAAATAAGGGAGAAAAGGGTGAAGGAATTGAGAAAAGAAGAAGAAATAAGGGAGAAATTAATCTCCTTAGCCAACCCAAACATCATTGAGGATAAAAAGAAAACACTAGTATAGGTGCAAGACTAAGAGCTCCTGACCAAGCAAAGAGTTGATAGAATTATGGAGGACAATATAGAGAACACAAAGTCCATCCAAAAAGAAACAAAGGAGGTCACCTAGAAGCTCTATGAGGAGATTATGAAAAATAAAAAAGGAGAGCAAGTAGAGGGCCCAACACCAGAGGAAAATACTCCTGAAGAGCCAAGAACCAACCCTAGAGAGAGTACATGTCTTAGAGGAGAAGAAAAGAATAGGGAGGATTCTAAAGATACATCCACTCCTTCAAATACCATCTCTACAATTAAGAGCTCTTGGCACAACAACATATACAAACAATGTCATCTTCCCAGTTGTTGCAAGTGTTGATGGTGGGGTCACAAGTTGATTTGTCAAGCATCTCACCCCTCTAGAAGATGTAGTTAGGGGATATTTTTTATGCTAACACATGGGAAGATCTCCTACAAGAACATGTACAACATATGGAGCAACTCAAAGAGGTTGTAGACACACTCCAAGGGCCATCCCACATTTTCCTAACATACATCCCTCTCCTTGTTGCAACAACTCAAGAAATTGGTGGATGACCTAGAGGAGTTGGCCTCCAAAAGGGAAAACATAAGAAAGGAGTCTCAAGAGGAGCTCAAAAGGAAGAAAACATAAGAGTTCACAAAGAGATGCACTACCACACACTCCCAATTGGAAACATAGATAAAACAATGGGAGATAGCATCCAAGAGGCCAAGGTCATATACCAATTTTATCTATAATGGACCAAGACAACAAAAGGCCTTCACACACAAATGGTTCAAATTGAGGATCAAATATCAAAAGTGGCATATGACCCTCTACAAGACCCATCTAGAGCCACAAAAAATCAAGCTGATAATCTCCATAACTAGCTATAGTAGATCCATACTCAACAGGAGCAAGCGAAAGAATAAATAAATAAATTGAGGGAGACAATTAGTAGCCAATTGAGATTTCTCCAAATAATTTTGAAGGAGGTGAAGTAGATAACCCAAAAGATCTCAATCGTAGACAATATTTGAGAGGAAGAGTTGACACTAGCCAAAATTCAAGGATAGATGGGTACATTGTTGCAAGCATAGGAACATTAGGCTTCCACCATGGCCAAAATCAAGATATAGTACAAGAATCTCCTACGGAAATGAGCATCATGTATTGAGGACAAGACAAAGTTTTAAGAGGGGGAATGATGTTAACAGGTCATAGATTGGGTTAGAACCTATCACAGGCTACCACAAAAGTTCTACAAAAGAAAGAAAGGAAGTATATATCTTTAGGAGTCATGTCCCTTCAAGGGAATGCATGTATATATGTAATGTAAATCATATGCGGAAGAGATAGGATTATAAATAAGAGATAAGATATATATATGTATATACTATTGTGAAGCAAAGAATAATACTTGCTATTGTATGAGATTTTGATATAATATAAAGGAGTTATAAATATTATATATGTGTGCAATGAATGTATGAATGCTTCTTTTGATGTTTATATGAGGTTTGTTGATTATTGTTTCTATAATCTTACCACAAATGCTTGTTTCCCTTAATGTATCCTTTGGGGTATAAAAAGACTACATAAGAAGTACTGGGGTATAGATCTCTAGGTTGTAGTTCCCCATTTATATTTCTAACAAACCTAAAGGTTGATATGGTGCCCCTCTACAATGACCCATCTCAATTCTATTCAACTTGAAATTGGTTGGAAATTCCAACAATGAATACATTCTTGAAAAGGAAGACAATTGAGAGTAATGTAAATGCAAAGACATGCATTTTTTTATTTTGCCTGTCATGGGGCCTAATTGAATATTATAAAAAATTGATATGGGTGATTCAATGAAATCAAAGGCCTTATTTTTTACCCCATCTATCTCAATTGTATTAGGCTACACTATTTCAATGCAATGTCTTAAGAGCCCTGAAAGTAAAAAGATGCCAAACTATGACAAGGTAGTCCTTGGAGCTCATGCACCTAGGATTTTTTTTGAACCTATAAGAAGATATGGGGTCCCTCTATAGTACCCTATATTTATTACACTCAAATCAATTACAGTTTACCATTCCAATAATGCATGCATTCTTGAAAAAGTGTTAATTAAGAGTAGTGTAAACATAGAAACATGTTTTTTTTCTGCATTTTGCATGTCATGGGGCCCATCTGACTACTACAATATGTTGATGTGTGGTTTAATGCTACCAAACATCTTGTTTCACACCCCATCCTTATCATTTTTAACTACATGATTTTGACAAAGTCTCTTATGATATCTAAGTGCAAATAATTGTCAGACTATGATGGATTGTTTCTTAGAATTAGTGGCACCTAGGAATGTTTAGTATGAACCTACAAATGGATATGGGGTCCCTCTAGAGTACCCTATCTTAATTCTAGTAAACTTGGAATTTTTTACCATTCCAAAAATGAATGCATTCTTACAAAAAAGTGTTAATTAAGAGCAATGTAAATATGGAAATGGGCATGTTTTGGCATTCTATGTGACATGGGCCCCAACATACTACATTGACACATCAAGGTGTGTTGGTTAATGCTACCAAATTTCACGTTTGCATTTGATCAACCTTAAATATTTCATGGTAATCCTCTTTTTGATTGTAATAATCTTCCTACATGATATAAAATCAAGTTATAGAAGGTGAAATGAGAATAGAAAGGAACAAGAAATTTTACATTAACATCTTCATCACTTTGATGAATTCTTATCACAAAATTTACCCATATCTCCTTAGCAATCCTAAAACTTTGGTAATATATATCCTTAGAAATGGTGGAATTTGGTGCACAAGATAATGGGATGCCAAGTACACACAAATAAAATGGAATTGATACAAAAATATGACCTTAAATATTATAACAATAAACTAAAACACTATAAAAATTCTTATCTCTCCATTAACGATGTCATTTACTAACACTCAAATCTATTATCCTAAAACCCTAGAGAATGCACACAAGGCCTAGACTTAAGGGTGTCTATTAATATTTTAATATAATGGATGAAACTCGTAACTAGGATACAACTAGTAATTAATCATTGATAAGAGTTGGAAGCTCTCCTAAACTTTTGAATTCACAAAACCATGGAAGGTAATCCAAGAGGTCTATATGTGAAAACTACAGAGAGATGTTAAATATAAATAGACCTCTAACAACCAATAACTTGTGTATAATAATACCCCAAAGCAAGAGTAAGATGAAATAACAATTATAATTCCTTAGGATCGACCTTAATGGGTAAAATAACACAATAATGCAATGAGAAATATGATAGTATAAATAACCTAAGATTCTAAGATAATCATGATGGAGGTCAATGCTCTTGATAAGGTGATCACATAAAATCTTCATCAAGATACACCAAGAATCAATCCCATTCTCATCTATTCAAATCCATTACAAAATAGAGACAAACAAATCAATCAACCAAACTCACTCCATAGTATATATTAGGACCAAAAATTCATCTAAACCATGTCATTCAGTCAAGCCTCTACATGAACAAGCCAAAGTGACCAACCAAGGCCTAGAAAACATGATCTAATTTAGTGGAAAAGATGAAATACTAAAATAATTAATAATTTATTAAATTACTCAAATCAAAATATCTCTATTGTACTTGTGTAATTATTCATTTATTCAATTAATCATTTTTAGAAAATATGGAAACATCAGTAAAAAAATTATATTAACTAAAAATGCATATGGGCATACAATGTTATGTTGGTAAAAGTAAAATATATGTATAAGAAATCCATATAGGCTTACAAAAAATATTTATAGGTGTATAATGTCACATATATGTAATACATAAATATATATACAAAATTTCCATATAGGCATACAATAGAGTCCTAATGTAATGAATTCTCTCTAGGGGAAGGGAAGAGATCATGAGTTTCCTTTGACCCTTGAGTGGATGGAGAGGCAAGAGATGATAGTTTCTTTCAAACCCAATGACTGGACCTCCTATCATAATTTTTTTGGATCTCCACCTAATACAATAAAAAATATACACAAATTAATATATATATATATATATATAGAATGAAATATAATGAAATGATAATTTACCACCATATTATAATATCTCTCAATCATTTTTTTCCTCTCTTCATCCATCTAAGGGGAACTAACTAGATTTGTGACCTCCTGTGACAAGTACCAACAATCAAATTAAACTACAAATGAATATGATTCAAATGTGCACTAATAGATATGGTATAAAACAACAAACAAAATATGAATGTTACTAGTATTTCTTATACCTCTATCAAAGGAATAAAATATGACATTTTAGTGATGTATAGTAGGGTGGGAGAACACAAATAAACTCAATCAAATCCTTAACAAAGTCATAACATATCAAATACAAATATTTCCTTCACTAATTGACCCTATTCCTTGTAGCACAACAAAAAAGATATTTTTGTCATAAATTTTAGATGTGACCTGCAAACAACAACCTAAAACCTATTTGGAATACCCATCAAGCCCTTTAATAATATATCTTAAAATAAAAAGGGGTTTCTTTGGAACATAACCCTCAAAGAATTATTGCTACGCTTGCATAAAGGCCTAATTAGGCTTGTTTGACAAGGCAACACAAAGGTATCATATTCCCTCACTTCAAAAATCCATTCCAAAACCTTAGATAAGTCAAATTAGGTCTGCACATGAAATTACCATCACCTATAATGGTCTCCAAGCAACTCTTCTACAAAACCCAACTTCTATGCAATTTTTTCACCCTAAAACAAGAGAATTTCCACCTAGGGAATCACCTAATCTTCATCAAACCACCTCCCCTGATCGTGCCAACACCATGGAATAAAAATAAACCCTATCTAACCCCATTCCACCAATTATCAAGAATTTTCATCGATGGAATGGGTCACAAATCATTTTTTTTACACTCAAACCCTCAAAACCAGGGTTTTCTGAACCAATTTTAGAAAAAATACTATGAAATCATCTAATCTTGATGAAATATTATGAGAAAAAAAAATGAAGCTAACTCAAGCCTTCATCAGTTTCAATGCATAAAATTTCAGCCCTGGGTCATACCAAATGTTGTAGCAGCAAGTTTAGCCTTTAAAATGCAAAAAAGTGGAGTCTTGTTATTCAATTTTCAAAATTACATCATCATCTTGTTTATCAATGTTCACAAGAGTATTTTAAATCATTACAAAGCTTAACCAATTGAACCCAACTTCTTTCTAACTTCCAAACTGTTCAACTTCTCAATTAGCCCCAAAAATGCAAAAATGCAATTGTTTTGACAACTTTTGCATCTTTTTGCAACATTAACATTATTTACAAAAATGGACTCCAACATTACTCAAAACACCCTAAAACATGATGCATGGTCTTAATAGACCTTACTATATCAAAGAAACACAAAACTAAACAAAAACCTAACACTTAACCTCCTTTCACATCATGAAACTATGGTGCCCTGCACCATTTAGTAGAGATTCCCTCATCCACTATGCTAAAAATATAATGAGTCTAGTCTAATGTCATTAATTAAAAAAAAGTTATTAAATTACCAAAAATGACCAATTTTTTTTTTACAAAAATAATGATTAAAAATAGTCAAGCTTACCTCAATGAAATATGTATGACCACTTTGACTAACAAGTCTTGATGTTGAAGGCCCAACATCCACTTTTTTAAGATTACCATTCATATAAGGTAAAAAATATAAGGTAAAAATATTTAAAATTACAATATTTATTATTTCATTACTAATTACATACCTATGGACTCAAAATCATTGTGTAATTAGGGGATGAAGGGTCGTCAAATGAAATTTGAATACTTTGACCCTAAAACTTTATTACAATAAATTTAGTAATTTAGTTAATTTAAGACATTTCAACATGAAATACTATAAATTGAATTTGACCTTGTTTAAATTTACCTAGATTAATTAATGCCAAATGTCTAACCCAACAAATCATTTTTCAAGAGTATTTGATCCAATAAAGATGCATTTTGATACTAGCCACATGCATCTCGATCATCCTCAAACCCGTACTCACAAAGAGATCCATAGATTTGACATATATGGGGCAAACATTAGTACCTAAAATACTCACCTTCATTTCCTAGTGTTAGAGGCCTAATGTGTTGTAAAAGGGTTTGATTGAGTGATTTGACAGACTGTAGGGTCTTGAACTCAACACTCTCCTTCATAATATAGGAATTATGACATGCTCGATGTCTGTCCTAACAAGGGGTATCCATGCCTAGTTTGGGGAACATTATGCCCCCACTCTATCCTATGTAGAGACCCCACCTCTACCTTGGAACTCCCACATATCTAAGTAGTTATGGATTTTTTTTAGGACAAACTTGCAATAGAGTTTCCTCAAAAAACTATTGTGGGACCTCATTGTTGTTGCATGGAGGATGGTAAAATTCATCCACCACTTATCCCAAAAATTATTCTTTATCCCTTGAAGTTGGCACTAATGGACAAGTAACTGAATATGTTCAAAATTAATTGAAGTAAAATAGCATAAGATAATACAAGACAATTAAATGTATACCTCAAATAATCTCCATCCTCTTAGATGAGCTGAAATAGAATGCACCCTAGTTCTATTTGATTTTCTCTTATGATATGATAATATGCAGATTTCTCAATAGACTAGTATAACCTTGGTATGATTACAATATTGAGATGATAAAATGATAGAATAAGGGTATGATAGCTTGATTCTTCTTGATGATGAAGGATGAGAGCCTCCGGCTATAGAGTTTGAAGAGGAAAAATAAAGAGCTAAGATAGATTGATGATGGATGGCTAATATTGAATGAGGATTAGGGTTAGGATCAAATATGTAGTCATGTGACATGTGTCACAAGAGGGATAAGAAGAAAGGATTAGGGCAACACATTTATGTGAATAGTGAGGATTAAGTGTTGTGATATGAGATGAGTGGATAACATCAACTTTTTTGCAAAAGTGTCAAAGTTCAATGAGTCTAGATAAGTAATTAGTTAGGAATGTGAAGGGGAAACTTATCACATGATGGAAATTTTAAATTATGATCCATGTGAACAATTTAAAGGGCTGGGATTAGATGGATAAGGACAATGGATAGAGTGAGATTAATTAAATAAATAATAAATATGTATTTAATTAGAGGATAAGATAAAGTGGGGGAAATGATGAGAATATTTTAATAAATAATAAATATTTATTTAATTAATGGCTTAGGATATGGTAAAATCATGTGTGTTTGGATAAGGTCATATTTTAGGTGTTCAAAGGAACCTCTTGCAAGTACCATGTATGGGTGCTAGTGTTTGTGGGTGAGTGAAAAATGCACACAAGTTAGATTTCAATATATTTTTTGTTTTATTTACTGATAGGAAAATTTTTAACATAAAAATATCTTGATTCTTCCCTCTTTTTTTCCCACGTGTTAATTTGGCCACTCAAAAAATCTATGTGTGAGATGATAGACTCAAGTGAAAAGGAAAGGGTGGAGTTATGAGAGGTTGTTACACTCAAATCTATCAACATTTGAATTATTGTTTCAAGTTATTTCTTTTTGTTTTCTATTTCCCTATTATATTTTCTTGTGTCCCAAGAGGATGTCAAGGTATTGTTATAGAGGTTTGTTGTGGTTTTTCTTCACAAGGGTTTTCATGAACTAATTGGGGATTTTCAATTCAAATAAATTAAGCAAAATTGGTTCAATACTTGCTAATTAATCAAATTTTTATGATAAAAAACTAACAAAACTTACCTCATTGACCTCAAGGATGTTGTGGCAGCATTTTGATAGTGATCTAGTTGTAGATTGGTGGTGATATGTTGATTTAAAAAAGAACACACACTCAAATGTTACATAGTGTTGTTCTATATGTGACATGTTCAGTTCAAATGAGATCATCCTTTAGTTGTTTTTTTATCTTAAACAAAACACGAACATATTATTCACGTTATTTATTTATAGTGTTAAAAATTATGTGGTAATTTTTGGTCCCCCATCTTTTTGTACTTACCAGGCTATTAATAAATAAATAAAATCTGAAATCTCCATAGATCCAAAATATGCAAGCTAGTAGATATAGATCATCCAATGCATATATCTATAAGAAAAAAATCAAGACAAATTAATAGCATATATACATCCAAATCAACAAAGCAACATAAATACAAAATACAACTGTAGCGTAGGAAAATGTATCCCTTTACATTTTCACACTTGCTTGGGCCCTCCATGCTAAAATTGGGCTTCTTTATGCCTTATTTGGTCTTATTTTGCATCCAAAAGCCTTAATTAATGCATCTTTCCAAGGATAATCCCAACATATATCAATTGACCAATCATAATTTAATGATTTTGGATTGTATGGCCTAGATTTAGTGATCTAGGACTCATATGCCATCTTGGGCATATGGGTCCCACCTAAGTTTTGGGGCTTGGATCTAAATTTGGCATAAAACTAAACATTTCTTGAAATTTGTGTCCCAATCTTAGCCTATTGGGACTCATATGACCCAACTAGTGTATAAGTCCCACTTAGCTTGGACCTATTTTCAATTCAAATTCTTGGCAGGATTTTATTCTCCTAGATTTGACGTCGACTTGTAGTGTTGTAATTTCAAGAAATTTTGCATAAGCAAGTATCATTACAAGGTTGTTTCACATATTTTCTCTACTTAAGTTTACAGAGTTATCTAGAAATTTCAAAGTGGGCATTCATATAGAGGCATTTTTGGAGCATTATTCAAGAATCCAAGCATCATGTCAAAGTCATCATGCATCATGTTTTTTTTTTTAGCTAACATTTGTGATGTAGGGTTTTATGATTCAAGAAATAATTCAAGTCAAGATCCATATCATTCAAGCAAGATTCAAGATCCACATTCATGCTAGTCATTACATACAAGATTTTAGCCTTTTGTTCAAGGGTTTGGTGAGTGAAAACATTACATATTTGTTCATTCATCATTCCTTCATTCTATTTGACTTCATTTCAAGGTTTGATTGCCAAAATGGGGTTTGACCAAGGAAAACCTCTATCCACTAACAAAACAACCTTTCCCCTCTCTTTGATGTGTGATTTTTAGATCTAGGTGATTTAGGTTGAAGATCCATTGAAGAGAAAGATTGCAAAAAGTTTTCAAGTTGTCAAAGTTTCCATCTACCATTGCAAGATGATGGAAAGTCACCTATAGGTTGCCATTCAGTGTTTTAGACTCAAATATTTGGTAGGAGAGAAGCTATAGGAAAGCACTAGAGGATACTAGAGTTTTAGATCAACCCTAATACTAGGACTAAATCACTACTTGTGGCGTATGAGTCCTAGTATACCGGATTTTAAACATTTCCAACATATCCGAAGTTTCTAGTTCCAGATTCTAGTTTATGTCAAAAACCCTAAACTGGGCCTAAATCACCCCTACTGGTGTATGAGTCCCAGTGTGCATTAAAGATCAATTTTTTTAGGATTTTAAACCCTTATTCAAGCCTCTTCAATTTTCTAGGTGCACCTCTGTTTATCTCTAGTTTATTGTTCTGATTTGAGTTCCTTTCTAGGTCATTTACTTAATTTTTGCATGTCATTTACATTTCTTGTCTTTCCAAGACCTAGCTTGGTGGTGAACCCCCTTTTTAGTCTTTAATAAAACCCTAGGACACCTTATTGTAGATCTCTTTCCCTTATTCCATCCTTGGATTGAGATCTCTAAGGTTTCCTTGAGTGAAACTTGAAGGAAATAGGTGGAAAGGTCATAAACCTAGTTCTATCTCTCAAAAAGATTAGAGCTCCTCCCCCTATTTTTCTAGGTTTCAACAACAAAATGGTAACATAAAGAATACACATATGATATATTGAAATGTTTACAATCTTTTCTTGTAAAACCATAGACTCAAGTATGTATAGATGATACTCAATGAAAGGTTAAATTAGCAATAATAGTGTCTCATCCTTCAAGAAAAAACCAATTCCTAATACAAAATGCTTAAAATTTTAAGCCACAAATGCTTGTTCCTAAATAGGTTTTTAATAAAAATAATGCTAAAAAATTATGTCTAATTTATAGTACAAAAGAATGACAAAGAATATTCATAAAATGACACTACATGTACTCTAAAAAATTATTTCAAGACAAACCCAACCTTCAAAGCACCACACAAATTAATGTATTATCTCAACTTTAAGAAAATTATCCCTTTGCTCCAATTTCTTACATATACCACTACCTATGTGATTATTTTATAGGCCAAACTTTAAAAAATACCAAAATGTATTACATAAACTATGTGCTCACTAAAATATGACCCCTATTTTTACATGTATTTACATAATGTCTCACACATTAAATACATGTCCAATTATTCGTATAGCTTACAAGTGTCCCCAATAATGTTTGTCCTAGTGTAGTATGGACATCATAAGATGCACCAAAAATGAATAAAAATATTACATTATTTATTTATTACATAATGTGCATATCATACCTTTCTAAACATGATGCAGTTAAGGCAAGTTAGGTTTCACCAAAAAAATAAGGAATTTAAAAAACACACCTTACAATAATTTAGGAGTCTAATTATATGATCAAGTGATAAATATAACAAGATAAATTAGTTGGAGATAAGAAGAAAAAAAATATAATTATAAGAAAAAGATTAGAAGTCCTTAGCTCTTTATCAATTTTGTGCTATTTATTTGTGAATATTCTATTATTTGATTATGCTCAATGAGTGGAACTAGAGATTTGACAATGAATTTACATTATGGAGCTTACAATATAATATATAAAGAGATCGTATTGATATTCGATTAGGTTATGCCTATGGTTTAGTCTATGCTTATGCAACCCCAAAGGGAATTAAGTAAAAATGCAACCATTTTTTTTTTCTTTTCTCTTTTTATACTTTCTGAGATTAACATAACATAGTCATAAATAAATTTGCATAACTTAATTCCCTTGAGGAACACGAGGTCATTACTTAACATACATAATTAACTATTCATTACATGATTCAATTTTTAACCGTACATAAAAGTAATTACATCAATAACAACAAAATAGGAAACATGATAAAATAATAACCAAAGTTACAACATCATTATAATTTCTCCTCAAGACCGAGGTTACAATTGCAGTACATTACATCATCATATGATTACATTACAATAGCACCATGTGCATAATATACAAAACTGTCCCAACTAGGTGGGAATAATACATCAATAAAGAAAATCACATAAATGCATAGATCTGGAACCCACGAACAATAATCCACTGAAACTGAAACTCAACACCGCAAAATGAACCTGCATAAAAGAGAAGATCCCAACGAGGTACAGAACACGATCCACCCGACCACCCCCGTGCTAGGAGTTGCGAAGGAAGAGGTTCCCGACCAAGACCAACAAAACATAATCTCTCAAACAACTAAATGAAATCACGCAACACATAAACGTATTCAAATTCGAACAACAATAAAAACCATCAACTAAACAAAATTACACAACACATAATAGCATTCAAATTCGAACAGCAAAGTGAAGCAAATGACCGATTCCAGAGGATTTCCAAAGGACAACATAAATATGAATGTTAGAGGAGAGTGTCATCGCATGGCTTAACATGGATTCTCCAGGCATCCCTATCGCAAGGCGCCGCCTCCATCTACTGACGGATTATCCAGGCACTCGAGCACTAGGAGCCGCCTCCATCTATGGTTATCCAGGCTACCTATCTCAAGGCACCGCTCCATAGGGTTGCTCATGCGGATCCGTTACCCTTCGCGAAGGCAACGAACATGCCAACCATGGCCTTCTCAATCCCCTTTAGTCTGTGATAGCACTCAAAGGCGGACGAGGCAATAATTATCTTTTTAGTGAGTTACTACCCAACCTAGTTAATTATTTAAATTATCGCTTATTAAATTTACTCTGACGAGGGCTATCCTGGCGCCCCTTTGTGCGTCGACCACCCACTCAGAGCCACTCCCTCTAATCACTCAATCACAGCACAATAAAAGCAAAGATTGTACCACATAAAAGATCTACATCAAAAGACGATCAAAAGTGAGGCATAAACATCTCACAATCCACAAGGAAGTATTACCACATTCTGGTACAATAAAACCGAACCATAAGCTTCACAGTTTCCAACTTCTACAAAATCAAAAGAATCACAATTCCCCACCTCTGGAATCACTTGGGTTCCTAAACCGGATAATACACTTCTAAGGTTTCCCCGATAACGACAATTCCCTTCGTTCAAGGAATTCATAAACCATAATACAATAAAACACATTTGTTACACGGAATGATTCACATCAAATCATAATTCAATACACAAACAAATTTCCATTCAATTAAAACATTAGTTTAACGTTAAGATTCTCCATTATTATTATTTTTCTTTGAAATACTCAATTCTCAGTAAACCAAACTATTTCCAACCCATCTTCTACTAACCTATCAAATTTAAATCTAACCTACAATTAAGTTACGGTCTACATAAATTGACACACATATTTATATATATAGAGTACTAGCATTAATAATAAAAGTTAACCCCAATATACATATATATATAAATCTTGTATATATTAAATTTTTATTCCATATTAACTACTTTTAGCCCGATTAATGAACTGATAAGATACAATCCCAATTGGAAGACAGATAATTAAAAACTACCATGCACTGCAAATAATAAGAAATTACCACGCACAGTAACTATAATAAAATCATAGATCTACCTTACCATTTTACTACAACAAATTGATATTTACTCAATGAATATTACAATTCACTTATATATATATATATAAAATCCACACACGTATGTATACATATCTATGCTGTCATTACTATTATATCATTACATCCTATGTTTAATGAATTAACACCGAACAAAAATAAAACTGGCATTCGAGTTCTGTTTCTATCAACATAGATTTCTATAATATAACTT
>VDFB02004098.1:0-18275 GCA_007258455.2 Sequoia sempervirens | reverse complement strand
TGCATATATAGAAACAGAAGCTCAAGTTAGAGTCATTTCATTTGAGATGTTGACGTTGCTTCTAAGTTCTAAGCTTTAAATATCAAAAGAACCAAAAATAAATTTAATTATTCTATTATATGCAAAACAAATGTTTAAATATTTTGAGAATACAAAAAATGCTTTCTATTCCTTGACGAGAGGCATATTCATGTGAGATGGTTGTGATGAAGATGTCAAACCTAGAGAAATCTATCCGAAGCTACCGATTCATAAAGATAAGACATCAGGGCTTGATGGCATTCTTCTAAAATCATATCAAAAGAGGCTGCATTTAACTAGAGATGAATTGTGCTCTTTGTGCTTCGTAGTTTTTCTCAGTTGGCACTTAAGGGCCAGATCTGAGAATTGGAAATCAGACCTGATACTTTTACAATGTTATTTGTATAATTTTGCAAAAGTTATTGATAATGCTTGGCTTTAATGGTGTTCTTGAAAATTATATCAAAAGAAGCTGGATTTAGCTTTAGATGAATCATAATCTTTGTACTTGGTAGCTTTTGTCTGCTGATACTCCCAAAAATCAGTTTCAGCATAGATTTATGGGAGCTTTCCCTGGACCTAAAACCCATAAGATTTGGATCCAGGACAATTGGAAACGCTCTGGCTCATGGAAATTTCAACAATACTGTTACTTCAGTAATGTCCCCATTTTGGCCATACACTCTTCTTTGATTTAGCCTATTTCCGAAACTGTAGGCTAAGCCGGCGAAAACTTCCTCTTTCGACACCGGGCTAGTCAGGTTCGTGAGGATGTTGTGCGTGACTTCTACTATTTATAGCTATTTTTAGCAGGTCTATCTTTTGGCAGTATCTATTTAGCAGCAATTCAATCCTTTGTAGTTCAGTGTTCAATTTGGCTTTCTGATGGTTTTGAAGTTAACTTACAATTTTTGGCATTTGCTATTTTTAGTAAGTTCATTTTTGGGCAGAAGCATCATCATCAACTTGGTTTAGTTCGGCATTTGTCAGTTTGTTATTTTTAGCAATTCATCGTATTGGTGCAAACTTTAAGCCAGGGCTCAAGTTGATCTCCTTGGACTAGTTTCAATTTAGTCATTTTCATGTCTAGGTTTAAAATCTCCACGCCTAGGCTTGATGACTTCAAGTTGTTTTAAAGAAGGGGACATAAGGGTCAAATGAGCATTTAATTATTTAATAAATGCTTTATTGTTGCAATATGAAATGGATGCCTAAAGGGGAAGTTGAATGATATTCAAATATTTCGAAAAGTGAAATGCTTAAAGTGGCGTCCCTTTTGGAAGTTGAAGTGATTCAACTTCTTGGAATTTGAAGAGTCTCTTGTTGCTTCATTTGCCAATTAAAACTTATATATTACTGCTATTTGAAGAGCTGATTATCCAATGTCTATGCTAATGTTATGCTGTCAAAATGACAACTTGTTTAATACTTCGAGGGATGCTTACCTCCTAGTTCCAATCCAATTTCGTGTTTGAAAGACAACACCTAGTTGGTCTTATTGCTGCTTCTCAATCAGACTAGCAGATTGTGCTTCAAAGTTGGTGAATTTTGGTGAGAATTTCAGTTTTAATGTTGCTGGTGTATACACAGCTGAAGGTGTTTTTCATTTACAGCTTTTGATGTGAATTTATTTTGGTTATGGGTATTTGATCCTTGCAATTCTATGCTAATGGCGATCATATTTGGAGAATTTCAGAATTTAATTCCAAGTATTTGATTTTTAGCAAGAGAAATCACCCCTCTTGAGGGCCGTACCATCTTGAGAGTACTTTGGGATTCGTGCAAAATAATATCTTGAGTTTTGATGAAGTTTTGTGGTTTGAGTTTGGGCGCCTATCCTCCAAAGAGACTTTGCATTTCGTTTCATTCAATTCAGAGGTATATTGAAGGAGTTGTGATCATTTTTATGAGTTTGCTGTTTGCTGATAGACATTTCCAGATTGCAGATTTTTATATCAGACTTGTCAGTTTTTGATATAATGCTGGTTTGAGCTTCAATTCTTCATCTTATATCATTGTAAATGTTAGAGGAAGTGATACTCTAACTGTTTAATGTTCTTGGAAGATTATCTATTCTATTTGCAGCTGTTCTTATTCTTTGTAAAGCTAGTTAGTAGTACTAACAGCTCTTCCTTTACTTGCTGCAATTTTATATCTGTTTACACTCCCACAATTGAGTGGTTGAGTTTTAGAATAAACTTATATCTTGTTTGTAATTTCCCCCCACGTTATAAGTGGTTGTGTGGACAGTATTCCCCCCACGTTAATAAGTGGAAGAGTGGATTTAAAGGCTGGCTTGCTGCCTAATAATTGTTGTAAACTCACCCATTGAATAAGTGGAGTATTCCCACCGCTTGTGGATGCCTGCACGAGCAGATGAATTGTACTTTCAGCTCTGTTTATGCCTAACAATCCTCTGACCATATGCTATCACCTCGCCCACATTGGGATCTTGGTGAACATTCTTGGTTAGAGTTATCTTCTTTGTTGGTTTACATTTTGGAGCTAACGCTAATCAGTGTTTGGTTGTTGATTTGAATATTAATTTTGGGAAAAAATTAATGGGAATATTCACCATATGCTGCATACATCGTGTCGCCATTCTTAGTTAAGAGTTATTGCATAAGCATTTTGATTAGATCCTCGACCAATGCTCTATACCCATTTGAGATCTGTTAACTACGATACAGTTAGAGTTGTTTTATCGTTTAGGTTTAAAATTGCTAACTTATACTTAGTGCGTGGTTATGTTGTAATTTGAAAAAACGAAAAAATTTGCCTCGGAATATTTCAATGGTATCAGAGCCAAGATCTTGCCATCCTGTGAACAAACTGTCTATGAGTGACAGAGAAAAGAGGTACATTGCAAGGGAAGACAAGAAGGTTGGAAAACAGTTCCAACCCTATCAGGCTCCAGAAGGTCAAACAGCTTCAGAGGTTTTGAGGGCTCATTAGGAGTCTTCTCAGGAAACTGAAATGGCAGAAGGTGAGAGATCAGTTGGGGGTAATGAGAGGTTCACCAACAACAGAGATGACAGTGGGAAGGGAAGAGAAAGATCGATAAGTCCCGGAAAGAGATTTGAAAAGAAGATGGATGCCTTGATGGACATGGTATCTCTCATGATGGGGAAAATGGGCCAGAACACAACTCCACAGAACAACTCAGGGCATGGAGGAGAGCATAGCGCCTCCAACCAGCATGATGGACATGCAGCTCGGCCTGTTTCAAACAACACTTATGTCTCAACCAGGCCATTCAAACCCACCTTCTTGGCACCTGTAAACACTCAGCCAAATCCTGAAGAAAATGCTTCATTCGTGGAGCAATTGACGCTTGGCCGTGTGGAGTATGATTCTCTCCCTGTTGACATCAAGATGGACATGTCCTATAATGACTTCATGGATCACAAAAGAAAGAATAGGGGACAAGGGAGACATCATGAGCAAAGAAGAACACCAGTGCAAGGGGATTTGTATCAAGCTATCAACAAGGTTATACTTCCACACTATGACGGGAGTGATAACAGTTCAGCCCGAGCTTGGATACAGAAGCTGGATAACTATCTAGCTCTCAGACCCATGGCAAAAGAAGAGGCGATTAAGTTCGCTACGCTACACCTTGATGGGGTGGCGCACGAGTGGTGGTACCATGGCCTAGTCACCTTGGGTCATCGGTCTATCACTACATATGATGAGTTCACCAATAGGCTCATCGAGAGGTTTGAGAAAAAAGACCCTGAAATACATTTCAGAGAACTTGCACAGTTGAGGCAGTATGGCACAGTTGATGCCTACATAGCTGAGTTCCAGAGACTCTCAGTCATGGTCACTGGAATCACGGAGAGGCAATTGGTGATCCTTTTCAGTGAGGGTTTGATGGAACCACTCAAGGGTTGGATTAAAGGCTTTGATCCACCAACCCTACAGGAGGCCATGAAGAAGGCAAGAAACATGGAGTGGGCTGCTCTTAAGGCAAAGTTTCAATCCAATCCATCCTTTCACAAAAGGGATAAAGGGAAAAGACCTCAACATAGACCTCCTTTGAGACCTCAGCATAAGGAGTTCAAACATCATAATCCTCATGTCACAAGATTGGATCCGGAGACCCTGAACGAACTCAAAAGAAAGGGGTTATGTTTCCGGTGTAGGGAAAAATGGTCTCAAGATCATGTTTGCCCAAAGGGAGTTAAATTTAATCAGATTGAGTACTATTCAGCTGGTGAAAGTAATTCTGATTTTTCAGACCAGCAATCTGATTTTGAGGATAGTGAAGTGGAAAGAGCCCCAGAAGAGGCCGAAGATGAAAAGGAAAGTGGAGGAATCTTGGCTCAACTTTCGAGCTTCCAAAGAAACGAATCCTTCAAGGTTCGGGGAATGGTTAAGGGGCAGCGAATTGTTGCTTTGATCGACACTGGAGCAACTCATAACTTCATTGACGAAGTTGTGGTGGCAAAGAAGGGGCTGCAAACAGAAGAGTTTGAAGGCTTCAAGGTCATGGTTGCTGATGGTTTCCACATTTCATGCACCAAGAAGATCTCAAACATGACTATGCAATTGGGAAACTACGAAGTCAAGGATGACTTCTATGTAGTCAGCATTGGAGATACTGATGCCGTCTTAGGCATTCAATGGCTGCGTTCACTTGGAGAGATCTCCTTGAATCTGCAAACTATGGAGCTCAAGTTTCAATCCGATGGGAAGAGGATAGTACTAAGAGGAATGTCCAATGGTGGCCCTCGGGTTGTGTCATTCAAAAGAATGGCAAGGCTGATCCGTCACGATCAAGCTGAGTGGGTTGCAGAATGCATGATCCTTCCTGCTAGTCCGGTTGAGACTAAACGAGACTATCCTCCTGATGTTCAGTCTCTACTCACAAAGAAGAGCAAGGTCTTTGCTGATTTGCCTCCTGGACCACCACCTAAACGGGGTTCAGAACATATCATAGAGCTCAAGGAAGGAGCTAAACCGGTAATTACAACTCCATATCGGTACCCCAAGAGGCAAAAGGATGAGATTGAGAAGAACATTCAAGAACTCTTGGAGATGGGTTTCATTCGCCCAAGCAAGAGCCCCTTTGCTTCTGCAGTGGTTCTTGTGAAGAAGAAGGATGGTACCATGCGCATGTGTGTGGACTATCGTGCTTTGAATCAAAGCACCATCAAAAACCGATACCCCATTCCAAGGATAGATGAGCTCATTGACGAGCTACATGGGGCCAAGTTCTTCTCGAAGATCGATTTGAGATCGGGTTACCATCAGATTAGAATGAGAGGATCTGATGTTGAGAAGACAACTTTCAGATGTCACTATGGCCATTTCGAGTTTCTAGTCATGCTATTTGGGTTGACTAATGCTCCTGCTACCTTCCAGTCTTGCATGAACAGAGTTTTTCAGAATCAGTTAAGGAGGTTTGTGCTGATATTTTTCGATGACATTTTGATTTACAGCAAGACTTGGGAAGATCATCTCAAGCACTTGGAGGAAGTGCTTAGCATCCTGGAATCTGAGAGCTTGTTCGCAAAAGCATCCAAATGTGAATTTGGAATGGAGGAGTTATTGTACCTTGGCCACATAATCAGTGCTGAGGGAGTGAAGGTGGATCCTGAAAAGATCAAGGCAGTAGTTGATTGGCCACCTCCTGAGAACTTGACTCAGTTGAAAGGTTTTCTGGGTCTTTGTGGATTTTATCGGAGATTTGTAAAAGGCTACTCTCAGAATGTTGCTCCTCTTATTGATCTCACCAAAAAGGGAGCCTTTTGTTGGTCAGAAAAGGCTCAAACTGTTTTCGACAAGTTTAAGAGGATCATGAGTTCTTGCCCGGTTCTGGCCATTCCGGATTTTTCCAAGCCCTTCGAGCTACAGTGTGATGCATCCGGTGAAGGAGTTGGGGCTGTCTTGATGCAAGACAAACATCCTATTGTGTTTGAGAGCAGAAAACTGAGGGGTGTTGAAAGAACATACTCTATCTATGACAAGGAAATGCTTGCCATTATGCATGCATTAGCCAAGTTCAGGCAGTACTTGGTGGGAAACAAGTTCGTGGTCAAGACTGATCACAATAGCCTCAAACACTTCATGCATCAGAAGGATCTGAACGAGAGGCAACAAAAGTGGGTGAGTAAGCTTCAAGCTTACGACTTTGACATTGAGTATGTCAAAGGGAAAAATAATGTTGTGGCCGATGCTCTGTCAAGGAGACCCCATCTTAGCTCATTGTGCGAGCTTACTACGGATTGGAGGGACATGTTGCTTGCTGATTATGCCAAAAATCAGTTTGCAACCAGCATTATTGAGGGTACTTTTCATGACGAAAGGTACAAGGTGATTGAGGGGTTGATTCACTACAAAGGGAGAATCTTTCTGGTAGCTGATTCTAAGCTCAGGAAGAAGATTTTATTGACATTTCATGACAGTCCGCTTGCTGGTCACCAAGGGTTCTTTAAAACATATAGGCAGATCCGAGAAAGATTTTCTTGGAAAGGATTGAAAGGAGAAGTTCAACGCTACATTCAGGAGTGTCCTGTTTGTCAAATGAACAAGAATGAGCACACACTACCAGCTGGTTTGTTGCAACCACTTCCTATTCCCAATCAAAAATGGGAAAGCATCTCGATGGATTTCATCACAGGGTTGCCCAATGCCCAAGGGAAGGATTGTATCTATGTGGTAGTGGATAGACTAACCAAATTTGCTCATTTCTTCGCCATTACCAGCTCTTTTTCAGCAGCCCAAGTTGCAGATCTGTTTTTTCATGAGGTGTTTAGGTTGCATGGGTTGCCGAAAAACATTGTGAGTGATAGGGACAGCAAGTTCCTAAGCACTTTTTGGCAAGAGGTCTTCAGAATGAGTGGTACTGTGCTCACTCCAAGCACTAGTTATCACCCCCAAACAGATGGACAAACTGAAATAGTGAACAAGTGGTTGGAAGGCTACTTGAGAAACTATGTGTCGGAGCAGCAAAGAGCTTGGGTTAAGTGGCTACACATCGGTGAATACTGTTATAATTCTTCCTATCATATGTCAATTAAGATGTCTCCTTTCTTGGCTCTCTATGGGTATGAAGCACCTAGCTTTGCTGATTTGGTGTTTGGTGATAGCAAAGCTCCCCAGGCCAAAGACTTACTGCAGCAGAGTCAAGACATCATGAAATCATTGAAGAACAATCTGCAGATTGCACAGAATCAGCAGAAGTTGTATGCTGATCAGAGGCGTGTTGAGCGTTCTTTCGAGGTTGGGGATATGGTTTATCTCCGATTACAGCCTTACAGACAGTCTACTCTCAAGAAGAGTGGAGCTGAGAAGCTCAAACCTCGCTTCTACGGACCATTCAGGGTCATTAGAAAAGTTGGGGCAGTAGCTTATGAGTTGGAGCTACCTTCTGACAGCAGAGTGCACAATGTCTTCCACGTGTCTCGCCTCAAAAAGGCACTTGGACATAATGTGGTTGCTTCATCACAGTTGCCACCTTTGGATGAAGAAGGACAGTTGGTCCTAATTCCAGAGGAGATACTTGATTTCAGAGAACGTTCTTTGAGGAAAAGAACAATCAGAGAATACTTGGTGAAGTGGAAAAATTTGCCTTTGGAGGATGCAACTTGGGAGAATGATGAGGTTCTGCAACATCTAGGTTTACAATTGCTTGAGGACAAGCAATCTTGGGGAGGGCGGACTGTAATGTCCCCATCTCAAGCCTGATCTTTTCTGTGACCGTTGGCCTATTCCGGAGACCCGTAGGCTAGTCGGAAGGTAAAATTAGGGTTTCCTATTTTGAAGGATGTTCTGGCTCGGAGTTGATTGTTTCAATAGCGGATTCTTTCTGGGTTTTCAGAGAGCTTCGCAATGGTATGTTCTTCTTGGCATTCTGAGCATCTTCAGGAATTTACTATTTTTAGTAAATTCTATTTATGGCAGTTTTACAGTTGGGTTCGGCATGGTTGACTTCCTACTTCAGTTTGATCAGTTGGCTTGCTCATTTATGGCTTCGGGGCACAATTGGAGAGATAAGTTGAGCTATTTAATTAAAAGTCACGTTTTAATGTTATATTTTGACGTTGACCCCCTTGGCCTAGTCTATTGACTTCATGTTGTTTTGAAAAGTGGTCTTTTGAGGGTGGCGCCTTCATTAAAGATTATTTTATATTTATTAAGGTCAATTTAAGCCTTAAAGTGGGACGCATTGATTTAAGTGAGGAATTTAATTAAAGAAGTCAAATTGAAGGTGTGAAGAAAAGGACGCCATCTCTTGGGATTAGGGTTTGACTCTTAAGAATGCCGTCCTTCTAGTTGACATCTCTCGTGAGTAGCAGATTAGCCTATTATGCTACCCCTAGCTCATGGAACTGGCGAGGGTCATGATGGAGCTTGGCCTGCCAATGCAGATTTGATTAGTTGGCTGCTCGGGCTCACTGACACTTCTAGCTTGAGCTAAGCATTATTTTAGCAAAGATTTTTGGCACTCAAGCAGGGGACCCCGGCCATTTTAGCAAGATGGATTGATCACGCAGAATCACTTCCCTTATTAGTCAGCTTTAGATGGCCTGCATCTGTGAATATTGAGAGAGATATTAATATTTAATTGATTTAATTAAATATTAATTATTGGAGTTTATAATATAAAGTTATAATATTATTATATTATAACTTAAGTGATTTTGGCTGAGGGGTCGCCCATCATGGAAGGGGACGTTTTTTTAATTATATTTTATAATTAAAAATTTGTCAGGAGACTATGGAAATATTAAAATAAAAAGTTCGAACTTTTTAATGCTTCCCTATTATTAAGGAAATCACACTTTTCAGTGTGTATAAGGTATTTGCATTGAAAATCGAGCCCATTATGTGATTGTTTATGTAAAAATTGATCAAGTTTCGGCTGTGAGCACGGCCGGGCGGGTTTCCTACTTCGTGAGCATTGGGGAACGAGCCATCTCCAAAGTGGAAAGCAATTCGTGAGGGTGTGGAAATATCATCCGATTTATTGCTGTGCAGTAGGGATTTCTTCATCGTCCGTAAGAAATTACAGAGTATTCTGTGAGATCATTCATTATCAGAGGGTTGTTAAGGGTTTTAATCTAGAAAGCATATTTCAGTTAGGCGCATATATCTTCAAGGTCTGGAAACTCAGAGAAGGGCCATACTATTAATAAATGTTGTTGCTGCTGTCAGCCGTACCTTTGTACAGCAGGGCCGTACCATCACCAAGAGTCGTACTTCTTCAACAAAGAGAAACGCCTTTCCTTTTCACTCTGTAGCTTCATTTCATAAGGCGCAGGCACTTCAGGGATTATTTGTCATCATCTGGCAGGAGGAGAAAGCAATCATTTTGGGAGCCGTGCCTTTTCTCTTCATTCTGGTGACTGCAATCAGCAAAACTAGGTTTTCAAAAATATTATTTTCTTGTTGCATGTTATCAGATATTCATTGTAATGTGTCCAGAAGATCAATAAATGATTAGCCAGCATTAGATCTTGCATTTTCCATCAATATTTATACTGTAGCATTTATATTGAATTTATCATTGCAAAAATCGCATTCTTCATATTTCATGCAAAACCAAAACCAAAATATTACAAAACCTCAAAATTTCTCGATGCGTGAAAAACCCGGAAACCATAGGGTTTTGCCATTGCTGCGAGTTTATATTGGCTAAGCATTCCTCGATGCCTTCTCCTTCCTTTGCTCTTTGCGGTGGTTGAACACCTCGAGCTAAGTGCATGATGACTTGGGGATGAAGCCATCACTTGAGAAATGGCTAGTAAGTTTTCAGACCTAGGTGTGCCCTACCCGGGCGGCAACAAAGAAAACAAGTGTTTTCAAAGCCTCGTGATGGAGGGAAAGATGGAAACCTAGGCGTTAATGGTTGCCATCAAGTATTTCAAAGTTGAAGAACAACATCAAGGAGGAAAATCATCGTCGAGCGGGAGAAAGAAGTTGTTGCCTTGGAGTTAGATCGAGAACGTGCCTGCCATACCCTTTCAAGAAGTTGAAGCAAGGATGATCATACTCATCCAGTTTGCAGTCAGAAAGAAGAACAGTGTGGAACGGGCTTTTACAAACAGGTGAACCCTCTAGAGGATGGTGGACATTAATTGTTCATTTATTACTCCACTCCTCTTTTAGGGTTAGGGCTGAGGTGGCACAATTTGGGCCATCCATCTGATTGTAATTTGAGCCGTCCATTGGACTTGGCCAGCTATATAAAGGGGCATCCCCCCTCATTTGCAATTCAGTTGGACACTAGATCAGACTAGAGAGTAGAGCAAAGAGACTTTGGTTGTAATAGCTTAGCATAGCATAGTTTGAAGGAAAAGGAAAGTTTTCCCTTGAAAACTTTGTAAGAGATTGTTGTGAAAACTATTATAATAAAAGATCTTTCATTGAATGGTGAATTCATCTTTGTTATAAGCAGCTAGCAAGGTTTCTTCGTCCCTTCTACTTCAAGTAGCGTAATTTCATTTTCATGCAAGTAGTTGTTAGCTGTGGATTTGTGGTGTTAATCAAGGCAACTTCGTTTTCGTCCATACCACTAGCAGCTTGCTGATGGCAAGTTTGCCTTGTGTGGTCAACTGGAAAATTTTACAAGCTTAACTTCGGTTGTGATTTACGTCTCGGCATGCATCGTCTTGATGGTGTCTTGATGCCGAATTGTGACTTGAAAACCTCTTGCACTCCCTTGAAGATTGCACCAACTTTGTGTAAGCTGTCCAACGCGAGGTGGAGCAGAGTTTGGTTGAAGTTTGTTGAGATTAATCCCACATCCCGTCTTAGAGTAGAATTTAGAACCTTCTTATCCCTACACTCATTTAAATTTAGTTCATTTCTGGTTAGTGTTAGGAAACTTGTGCTCACCTGCCAAATCATTCGAACCACGTGAAACCCTTAATCTGCTGTCTGCTATCAGCTGTTGAACAATTGCGTAAGTTCCCTTGAAATACCAGCAAAAACACATCAAGCCAACTGAGGGTATTCTATTGCACTGAAGGAACCTTGGAGTTGAACGCACGAACTCTCTCACAATCTTAGCGTGTTGGATACTTTGATCAAGAGAGAATAGGGTAGCCGTTGGCAACTTTATTCTGTGTTGGTGTGGTCACGAAAATCACATCAACAGGTCTTTACATTGGTATTAGAGCTAGCTTCCTGCTAGCCTGTGAGGTTAGTGTGATGTTATGAATCTAGATAATCAAGAGTATATAACATACAAAAGGGAAAGGAGAAGAAGTGGTTTTGATCCATTTGTTACCTATTCTTCATCCGAAGAAGAAATCATGGGAGATAGGGATGACATTCTTGAGGGCAGCACTTATCAAATACTTAATGAATTAGCTAGAAGTCAGCAGCAGGTGGTACAACTTCTAAATCAGCTTGTGGGTGATAGAAACAACAATGGTAACAATGGTACAAATGGGCACAACAAGGGTAATGAGAACAACAATAACAATGCAGAGGAAAGCAACACTCACATTCCAGCACATAGTCATGTTAGGACAGCTAGTAGGGTGACTATGAGGCCTCTCATGCCTCAATTCTTGGGTGGACAGCCTGCTGGAAATCAGGAGCAGCAAGTACACGGTGAAGGTTTTACAGATTACTTGAGAGAGTACCAGTCATTAGGTGATGAATTTCATGTTGCCATGACATTGCAGGACTTTTGTACTATCAAGTACAGAAATAGGCCCAAGAACAATATGTTGACATTACAATTTGCTCCTTTGGAGTGCGTATTGGCAACAGACAACTATGCACAGTATTGACTGCTCTTCAAATTAGGAGGGGAAGCTCCCTCTTTTGCTGATATGCGTAAAAGTAAAGTATTCTAAAATCCTATCTTTTTGACTCAGCTGGTAGAGGCACAAGTTTAAGAAACCCAATACATTGCAGCTAAGGTTTTTCTCTGGTTTCCGCAGATCTTAACTACAACTAGGCTAATGCTAAAACTATCCTATCTCCTCTAGATAAATAGAGAAAGAGGAATTAGGAGCAGGGAATTTGTATACGATAAACTTTAAGTCAGGATTCCCAAGGAGGCAAGACACCTATCCGAGCTGTAAGTTGAAATGAAGGTTATTAGAAACAACATCAAACGGAAAGCTAGTTATTAGGATTCCCAAGGAGGTGGGACACCTATCCGAGGTGTAGGCTGAAAGTAGATTACTGGAAACAATACTTAAATGAAAATCTCTATTACTAAATTCCCAAGTAGGTGGAGCACCTATCCGAGGTGTAGATATGAAAGAAAGATTATTAATAACAACATCAAATGATAAACTTTATTTCTAAATTCCCAAGGAGGAGGGACTCCTACCCAAGGCGTAGATATGAAACAAGCTTATTAGAAACAAATAAATCTGAGACAGCAAATTGCATGAAGGACCTAACACACAATGATTGATCAAACCAGCTTTATATTAACAAAGTGAACAAGTACAAAATAACAATATTGCACAGGAAGATGGCTCAACAATTTGTTATCACAACAAAAGTTAAATATAAATGAGCAAAGGTGCTCTTATTTATAGAACTTCAAGGAGTAGCGAACCCTAAAATCTCCTTGAGTTTACACTCAGTTTTGCAAGCATGCAAGAGTTTATTCTCTAAGTCTAACTGTATGCAACCTAACAGTTAATTGGAAAACTACGTCAGTTAATTGAACTAATACAAAATAAATGGACCTTGCAACATGCAAGTCCTTATTGAAATGAGAGTCAATTAATAACTAACATCAGTTAACTGGATCCTAACTGAAAGTCTGACCTCCTGCAAAATATATCCCCGAAGATGAGATAAACATGCATGAAATCAGCAATCAGAACTCAAGAATGATGTTGAGTTGACTGCTGCTTGTGACTATATCCTCAAGAATAACTGTGGAACCCATCTGTCTGTCTACTCTAGGTTGTCATGCGCCATCATCTCCTCCAAGAATTCATTAATTGTTTCATCTTTTGGCACTTTGATGCTATTCAAAATGATAGATTGTTTGCTCAACGCCTTCTCTTGTCCTTGATCATCTTCTGACGCTCTTTGATCTCTTTAGCTAACTTGTTGAAGCTTGTTGACATCACTGAGAAGTGATTCAACTTGGACGCCATAGGATCACCATCAAGACCATCATGATCTAGATTCTAGAATTCGGTTTGCACAACCTCGAGATCAACATAGGTACCATTTTCATGAAGATAATGGCACAAGATCTGAGTGACAAATCCACTCACAAGTTTGATGGCAGCAACAACATCTTCTTTGATTCTAGCCAACTTTGTAGAGATTCTCTCATATGTTTCCACTTTGAAGAGGTGTTGTTCTCTCCAAGCAAAAAGTTTTCTTTTATCTTCATCTGCTACAACGACGTCATATGCAACTGCCAATTGGGAAATGAGAACCAAATCCTTTGGTTTGCTCTTTGCCATAGTTAATTCAAGCTGTTGGATTCCCTGACGAAGACCATGAGCCTTGTACCTCAATTGATACAACTTTGAAAGATGGTATCTACCTACAATAATGAAATCCTTGATCCAATTCTCCAAGAGCTTTCCATGAGTGACTAACCAACCCAACTTTTGTTGATCTGCAAGTGTCTCTTGAAGCTGTGGAAGATTAGACGCCTTGCTTGAGGTTCCATGTAGAAGATTCGAGATGTACTGCCGCAGCTGCTTATTCTCAGCCTTGAGGGCTGCCTTGTCTTCTCCGTCCTTCATCACTCGCTCTTCACGATTACTTGCAACAACCTTAAAGAGGCTCACATCTACGTGTCGAGTGCTCCTGCCAAGATTAGCTTTGATGAAGGTGAAATCACCAACTTCAACTTCATCCAGAATCTAGCCCTCTGGTGGTGTAGCAACCTCAACAACAATCTCTGCTTCAAGAGTCTTTTCTATGTGCACCTGCTTCTTGATCTTCTTGTTTGACTTATCCTAATAGGGACTGCCAAACTCAGATAGATCAAGTTGATAGGAAGGCTTACGCCTTCTTCTTCCCAAAGTCTTCTCAAACCAACATGAGTGATCAATGTTAACTTCTCTGGGCGAAATTGCTGCAGCTATGTTGACCTCTGGTGGATTAACTGGTATTGAAGTTTCACGAACCGGCGATTCTGGCTCTGAGCCAATATCAATCTAAATGGGAGACTGAGGAGAAAATGGTCGACCAGGAGATGAAGAATTGGCTTCAGCTTGTACCACTGGCTCCACCGGAACTTTTAGTGCCTTCTTGATCTGCTTTCGCTGGCTTGTGTCCCTTCCCTTCGTCTTTCCACTAACTCGGACACCTTCAAGAGGTTTCATGATAATCTTAACTCTTGGTCTCGACCTTGATGTAGAAGGTAGTGAAGAAAAGACCACTGGCAGCTCTACAACTGGAACTACCTTCTGCCTCCTCTTGCTGTCCAAGAAATACATGCTAGTATTGACAACTCCTCTTGATAGGTCCTCAATCGAAGTACTCTCTTTGGCATACCAATCTAGTTGTCGAAGCGGCTGGCGAGCAGCTTGATCCTTGACGAATGTGCTAAGTAACACCTCTCCGTCATCATTTGAAAAACCCGCAACGTCTTTTAATAGGAAATCAGCAAGCTAAGGAAGAGTAAGTCTGCAGTAGTGACGTCTGCGTACTTCAAATTCATGTTCGCAGTTGACCCAAAAGTCCTCAAGTGCTAGCCTGTGTGAATGACTTCTCTGCAACCGAACTACATAGTGACCTAGAGGATTGTAGGAGCGCTTCTCGCTAAGGTACTTGAGATGGAGTTTGGACAACTCGTTGCTCATCAACTTGCAATCGACAACTGTCCTACATTTGTATATACCCAATCCAAATGGAAAGGTGAACGCTGACTTGTGCTGATTGCGAAGAAAAGTATGAACATCATGAACCTGTCTCAAGAACTCCATGAACAAGACCTTATCAGAAGGGTATCTTGGTAGCATTAGAGGCTCTCCTGTAACATGCCAACCCTTTAGTGCAGTAAAAATTTCTACATTTACATCATACGAGTGAATAAACATGCTAACAAGTCATGGCAATAAAGTTTTTCTTTCTTTTATTGAAAATATACGAACAAGATGTCATATGATATTACAATAAAGATTCGTCTTCATTACAATAACTTCACAAGTACACGTAATGAGAATACATACCTTTACATACATAGCTCCAATGAGCTTTAGAACAAATAGCTGTAAGATGGTCCAGGAATCCGTCCTTTCAAATCTTGATTCTTCTGTCGCCTGCTATGGAGGAGAAGCATCACTGGGGCGCTTTTCCGCCGACCACTCATAATGTGGTACCCCACACATCGATCATTTGATAGATGGTCCTTCCCTTTGATGAAGAGATTGGTAGAGTAACCGATAACGACAACCAACTAAGCATAGTGCTGTGTCCTACATAACTAGAACCTGTGCAACCTAACAATCTCGAATTAGCATGTAATACAGGATGACGGTGAATTGATAGTGTAGTCTCAAGTATCACACAACTAAGTGGAGTCTCGTACATTGCACTACTTTGATCAAAGAGTTCTCATTTAGAATTTAGAATGAAGTCATCTATCACATACACTATTTAGGGCCGATTTGACTTAAGGCTATCTTCAACTATGCATAGGTATTGTCCTTCAATGGGTAAATTGTCACCCCAGACTAACCTACAACATACTAATCTACTTGGTAATAACCTACTTAACTAGCAAGTATATAAGCTAGGTATATCCTTCAATGGATAGTCCATCATCCCAGATAACCTATCTTCAAAACAATCTACTCGTAATGAATCTATTAAGCAAGTAAGTACACAAGCCCGCTCCCATGCTTATCCTAGGAGTAACAAACTTCTCTCGAGGCTAATCCATTAAATCTTAGCTGTGCGGGCTAAAGGTCCCTCGACATCTCAGAGTGCCGGTGGATTAGCCTCCACGGGCACGCACCCCTCGTAGCCTGCGGACCTGGATAGAGGGTCACGCTGGAGCTTGGCCTACCTTCAGCCAGCTCTTGGATCACTTGGCTTTCAAGCTTGGGCTCATTCGGAGACTTCTTGCAGAAGTTGCTATTTTTAGCAGTTCTTGGCAGTCAGCGTGGGACCCCTGCTATTTTTAGCAGTATGGATTTGGCAGTGTTCAGAATCACTTCAGTGTTCGTCAGCTTCAGACGGATCAGGCATCGGATGTATAACGAGAGAGATATTAATATTTAATTGAATTAATTAAATATTAATTATATGGAGATTATAATATAAAGTTATAATATTTAATTATAACTTAAGTGATTTAAGCTGAGGGGTCGCCCATCATCAAGAAGGGGCCAATTCGTTGATTATATTTTATTATAAAATTTGGCTGAGACTATTGAAATATTAAATGCAAAAGAAGTTCGAATTATTTAATATTCCCTATTTTTGAGGAAATCGCACTTTTGAGGGATATAGGAGATTTGCATCAATTCTCGTTTCATTATGGATTTATTAGATTTAAATTTACCAAGTTTTGTCCGGCAAGAAGCTTTTAGGGTTTCTACTAATTCTTGGGAACGAGCCATCTCCATTGGAAGCAGTTCAGAGGGTGTGAAATAACACCTGATTTATTGCCTGCACAGAGGTTTCTTCATCCAGAGGAAATCATTGAACTTCACAGATCATTCTTTATTCAGAGGTTTTGCTGAGGGTTATAATCAGAAGACATCTATTCATCAAGGCGCACCTTATTTCAGAGACTGGGCATTGAAATCAAGAAGGCCGTACTTAATATATTTATTGCTGTTGTTTCAAAAGGCCGTACTGCTGTACCAGGCCGTACTTCTTCAAGAAAGAGGCGTGTTTCCCAGAGCAAGTAAATCGCCCTTTGTCCTTCAGTCTATCTTCTCCAGTCAAGGCGTCTATTCTCCTGGCATCTTTCGGGATCATCAGAAGGAGGGAGAAGAGATCTTTATTGCAGCCGTACTACCATCATATCAGATCAGCTTGCTGCGTTTTTACCAGGTTCTCAATAAATAATCATTTCTTTTCTATTTGCATGTATCTGGGTATTTATTGTAATCATTGCAGAAGAATAAATAATAGCTTGGCATCCGTATTTCATCGTTTCTAGAGTTAGATAATTTTTATTGAATTTATTTCAAGTATTTGCCAAAATCGCAATTTCCTTGTATTGCACAAAAACCACCAAAAACAATCAAAAAACGCAAAACACAAAAAAATCAGTCAGATTCAGGAAACGGGGAAATAAGGGGTTTCTACACTGGGTGTACCTCATGCGACTCTTGCATTCCATCAAGCCTAGTATATAATAACTAAGTTATAAACCATACTCCTATTATGGAGTGAATACAAACACAATTGCATCCTGTGTCCAAACATATCTAGTATATTTAAATACCTATGTTGTACCACATGTAACATAGTTGAATTCCTAAGTCAAGTAATCTCTTTGACATGTCTAGTATAGTTAAATACTTGTGTCAAGCTACCTTTTCGACATTTCTAATACAATTATGTATTTGTGTCAAGCAAACTCTCCTATCCTAGAGTACTTAAATACACAATATAAAAACAGCCTACAAGCTTCAATTCCCTTTTTTCAAAAACAATCTTAAATACTTCTATTGCACAAACATAAAAGACATTTTAGGCAACATAGGAAACACATCAATAACAAGAAGACGAAATCCCCATGCCTTTTAACGCTTATCCCCAATAATGATGATAATGTAGCCTTCTCCAACAGTAGTTTTGCTTAATTCAGTTTCCCAATACAACTCCCTTTCTCTCTTGTTGATAGCACACTAATCTTAGATATTCAAGCAACTCATCCTCACAAAATCTCTCTCTTCTCTCACTCATAAAACAAAGGATTATGACTGGTAAAACTCAGAAATGGTAAACAGCTAAGGACGTATGCTCTTGGTATGATATGTCCCTCCCTATGGAAAAAGTGGTCACACAAGAATACAGATTTGTGAATGATTCTGATTGATGGCAAATGATCACTCCAAAATGGTAAGCATAAGAACAATGATAATGCGTTGCAAGAGAGTTTAGGCGACTATTTATAGAGCAGCCAACCTCCATAATTCCTTAGTTTTGGTATGTGAATTGACGCCACTCCCTTTCAGCATGATTCAGCTTAAAGGTGGTGGCAGTTCAAGTTCATACTCAACATTAAGCTTAACAAATCGACTTTCTCATTGCCAACATTCAAAAAGACCATTTCAACTGCACATGGGAAATTCGTAATTTTCTGCCAAATCAACACCTATAGGAAAATGAGA
>VDFB02004097.1:0-42097 GCA_007258455.2 Sequoia sempervirens | reverse complement strand
AATCTGCTATCAACTTGAATCCTAAAGGGCTTCCAGGCCTTATGGTCAGATTCAAGGAGAGATTTGACCAATGAATGGGAGATTGAAATAAAACCTCTCTCCCCTGCATTTCAAGCTCTGTTAAACCTGGGAGGGTGATCCCAACAGTGTGCTTTCAGATACTTGTGTGCCACAATATCAAACACATAGTGAACATATAAGTCTCCTTTATATGCTTAGCAAACACAATACCTTGAAGGTATGGGTGACCTTTATGGCAATGTATACACTAAACATGAGAGATATGATTCATTAAAGCTCAACACACAATCATACAAAGATAAATAATTTTATTTTGATTTAAAAGATGTAGTTGCTCACAAAAAAATCTCAAGAAACTATAACATCAAGATACCAGTGTCATATTCTAGGGTGGAGTCACCTAAACTATGAAACTTAAAACTCATTGCAACTTTCATTTTGTCATAGTTATACATATCATATGATGCATTGCACCATTGATACTATAAACCAAACTAGTCATACTTTATCATTCCAAGCATACAGTTACACAAACCTCTGTTTATGTTCATACAATTTAATTCATCCGTTGAATGAAATTAATCAACACAAAACAAACATTCATAGAAAAACTAGAAGACAAATAACAGAAACTCTTGATTCCTTTTATTCATAATCTATGCACTGTGTACAATGGAGACAACTAACTTAGAATATATGATCATTTACTTGCAAATATAACATTGATGTGAATAAGTTCTTCATTATATGACTCAAAAAACTTCAGAAACCTAAAACAAAACACTATACATTTCAGACTTTGTTACAAAAGTATTCTCATACGACAAAAAAGAATGAACAACCTCTTTTCTGAAAACATAAAATCTTCACTTAAAGAAAGTGCAAAACCCTAAATGGAGATCCAATGTAGACACCTGACAACATTTAGCTCCATAGATCAATAACTGCCTCCACCGCTTGAAAAATCCCATTTTCCCTTTGATTCATGCATCTTGCATTTGTCTTGTAACATAAAATATTCTCCTCTTGAAAAGCCATCATTTTTCATTATTTTCCCTTCCTTGCAACTGAAAGAATATTATGTATGTAAAATATTAGAAGCTCTTTGTGAAAATCTTTCACTCTCCTTCATTTGGCTGTAAAACATTTTTACCATTTACTTGCCCAACACTTTAAGTTCCAGTTTTAATTGTGAGGGCATCCATTTATTTTATCCGATGCAACTGAAAACTCTTTGCTCGTGTATTCACTTTTACCTTTAATCTCACTTTCCATTTTAATTTATTTTTACTCCCCAACAATTAAAACTTTATTTTAATTGTGAGGGATTTAACTTTTTCCATCATTTGTTGTAGAATATTTCTTTTACCGAGCACTTCACCTTTTAATAAGTTCATCAAATAATAATATTTGGCATTAAAACTCGGGCCCCACCAACTCTTCACTCCCACACTTATTGAACACCATCACACATCTCCAATTTTATGTGAGAAATGAAAAAAATATTTGTGATAGTTGCACTTTACACAAACATTTACCCAACAAATTAAAATTTTATTTAATTTTCCACTTTATCAGGGTGCAAAATCTTTATTCTAGTGTACCATATTTCACACATTATTCACCCATAGTTTAATCTTTCATAGACTCCCCGGGTCCCATCACTCCATTTACCTCAACACTCTTATCACACATCTTGATGTTTTTGGAAAAGCAAATACTTATTAGCGATGGGCGAAATGAAGAGAACAACCATCAGGCATCGCTCATAAGATGAGAAAAATGAAAATATAATAGCGAAGATTATAATGCAGCCAAGTTCATGTTTTATCGGGAAAATAAAAAATTACCCATGCTCATTTAAAATCTTCATTAATATTTCCATAGTTCACGGGCCCACTGTTGTCGTGCATAAAATTTTCTCGAGAGACCATCGCACATGTGGATGCATTGAGAGAAAATAATAAGAAATTAACGATTGGAGATGAAACATCGTGCATCACAGATTCAATGTGGAAGAGGTGACATCTATTAGCAATGGGCGATGGACATAACAGCCATTGCTCATCGCTAATCTATGTCTTCATTCTGGACTCAAAATGCGACACGCAATGCCTGCCGGAGAACTTTGAAAAATTATTTAAAATTGTCCTCTTCCTCAAAGTTTTAATTCAATCCACCCAAATGAAGACGCATCGCAGGAAAACATTGCATCTCTGATTTGTTTCTTCATTTGCACTTCAAACTGGTGATGGGTGATGAGTTTTGTCATGCAACTCTGTGAAAGCCGCCTCTTGACCAATCAAAAGCAAGAATTAAACTTGCTTGTCCTCCAAAACGTTTGAAATGAATTTTATGTTTTCCCTAAATGCCCCTTTTCATTTGCACAATATTTAAAATATTCAAAATATTTTAAATATGAACATTTGAAACATTATAAAAATTTGTGACTTCTAATTATGCCTGCGACCCATTTGGAGAGAATTCATTGCTGGAAAATCGGGACACCTGGAGCTGAGATTTTTTGTGTGCATCCATAATCAATTATTTAGAGAAAACCAATTTCCTCAAAATTTTCCTAGCCATTAAAAAACAGGTACCTCCTTTGTAAACTGGCCCTGGGACATGTTCGCTACACTAGAAATGCATTAAAATAATGCATCATATGGCCTCCGTTTTTGACGAAAATGGAGCTATAGAGTTTCTAGACCAAAACAAGAAATGGGTTGTCCTTAGATTTTTAAAATTTGAACTTTTTAGAACACCAATTTTGGCCATGTTGCAGTCAGAAAATGATTAGTTAACCCATTAAAGCTCATCCAAGAGGTGTGAAACTGAGCATGCATGTTACCAATTGAACTAAAAATCTAGTGAAACAAACAACATAGTATATTTCTTCCTGAGGTGCAAAATATTAAATGCCAAAGTGGCCTACTTAGACATTTTTGCCATTTCACCCATCAGAAACCAACTCGAGCACACCAAGTCACCTCCTTGAAAAATTATCAAATCATCTTCTTGGAAACTGCCACTGGACACACTAAATCACTTAGGTACATTGAGCATGTGTGCAAGAGGGATTTCCCAGAATCATCATTCTTCAAAGATATTGAGGGTCAAAGTTGACTGGACCTTGAAAAGTTCTGGAAATGTAGATGTAAAATCAACACAAACTACATTTGCTTTTGATCTCGATAAAATAGAAAATCATATCATGAAGCTTTGAAAACAGACTAGGGAGCATATGAATGTAGGGAGAATGGAGAGCAACAATCCATTCATCATGGCAATCATTCAGTTTTCAAAATATAAGCTTGAACGGGAGGCCACTTTGTAGAACTGAGAGTTCACAAACAACAAAAAAGTGTCAAAACCCTCCAGCTTCTATTTTCAAAACACTTTCAAAACTCATCATGGGAAGCTGAAAACTGACATGCACATTCACATATATCACATGAGTGTGTCCACAAAGGGGTTTTGCACGAAAATCAACTAGCTTCGAATTGTGACCCTCCAAAGTAGGTCACTTGGGAAGATTTTTCAGGGGCACTTCTAATTGTACAAAGGAAAAAATTTCAATATGGGCACTTCAAATTTGAAAATTTGAAGGTGCCAATAGACTCATCATCATCCAGCTACAAGGTTAGTGTGGTCTATAGATTTAGGATTATAATGTTCATTGGAACTACTACATCAGTTCCATATACCAATTGAAATGGTGTAAATTTAGTGGTCCTCTTGTAAGATGTGTGGTAGGCCCAGAGTATTGTAGGTATCTTATGTTCTAGTCCAGCCTATTTCACTTGTACATTATTGTAAGAGGAGTATAATTTTTCTTATTTAAAGCCTCACTTGCTCCATTTTCTTGTGGGTGGTATGGTGAGCTCTTATTATGTGATCATGAAATTCTATAGAAGTTCCACAATTAATTTATTAACAAAGTGCTTACCTTGGTCACTTACTATAGTTAGTGGGAAACCATATCTAGTGATTATATTCTCATATAAGAATCTTGCAATGGTTTTTGCAGTATAGTCCCTTGTAAGTTCTACCTCTGCCTATTTTATTAAATATTCAACTCATGTTATGATGAATCTTGTTGTTGAGCATTTAGCAAATGGGTCAATTGGTCCTATAAAGTCTATCGCCCATTTTCAAATGGTATTTATGCTAAGACTAGTTTTAAGGGCATCTCATCTCGTTTGGTAGGTTTCCCCACCCTTTGACATATATCATAGTTTATTTTATATTCTTTGGAATCTCTATGTAGGTTTGGCCACCATAATCCAGCTAGTTTAAACCTTTTTGTTGTTTCACCGCAATTATGTCCCCCTACTATTCCTTCATGTGCTTCTTTCAAGATATATTCTCTTTCATGTTCAAATACAACTCTTCTAATAATTTTATCTTGCCCTATGTGATGCAACTCTCCTTCTATTAATGTGTATGGTAGTGACTTCTACACAAGATATTCTTTAGCTTGTGGTGAGAGATCTATGGAAAATTCACATTTAGATAAAGTAGCAATGTCATGTAGTTCCTTTGGTACCACATTTAGTATAAACGGGTGTGTGCAGGTAGATCTTCTAGTTGATCTTTTGGCTCCTCCCCTATTTCTATCCTTGATAAATAATTTGATCCTTGATTACAATATTTCTCGGGTTCGACCATTATCTTAAATTCAAATTCCTAGAACAAGAGTAACCATTGACATATCCTTCCTTGTATGACAGGGCTATTGAGTAAGTATTTTAATGGTTCATGATTTGTGAAGAATGTAAATAGTGTTGACAGTAGATAATGTCTAAATTTTTGTAGTGCATACACCATAGCTAGGGCTTCTCTCTTGGTAGTGATATAGTTTTTCTCTACCTTAGACAATTTTCTACTTGTAGAGGCTATGGGGTGACCTTTATTTCCTTTGGGTTGAGCTAATACTACTCCTATGACAACTCTTGATGCATCTACATGTACATAGAATGGTGTGTTCCAATATGGGAAGATTAGTATTGGTGCTTCTACAATTTTGTTCTTTAGTGTATCAAATGCTTGTTGCCATTCCTCAGTGCATTGAATGCTTCTCCTAGATTTTTGTTTAGTAGTTCTTCCATAGTTGCAACTATTTTGATGTGTCCTTTTATAAATTTATGGTGGTATCCCTTATATTCTAGAAAAAAAATTATTTCTGAAGGTGTTAAATTGGTGGTTGTAATGTCATGATTAAGGTAACCTTCATGGGGTCAATCATCAACCCTTATTTACATATTATCTATCCTAATAATGTGTCATATGGTACCATAAACATGCACTTTTTTAAATTTAGAATCCATAAGACAAGTTATTATCAATCACTTTTAGAAAGGTAGAGGCAAGGTAATTTTCAACATTTGTGATGTTGATCTAGGAAATTTAGTTCAAAAGCTTTTATTCAACATGTTTTTTCTAGATTGTCACTTTGTCTTCTTGAATGCAAGGAGCAATTAAGGCTAACAAGAAATTGGCCAAGTAGCTCAATTAGATTAAAAAACAAATGACCTAGCTAAAAGCTTAACAAGAAAATTTAAATATATGTTGTAGTTTGTTACTAATTAAGATATATTTTTTATTATCCATGCTTTGAGATTGTTATTATTATTTTATTTTATTATGTTGAGAAGCGTAACATATAGTAGCAACAAGGAGTGGGGTATAATGGTATGACAATGTTCACAAAAACTATTTAGAACGTATATCTATTTTTTTAAATATAAAATATCAAATGTTAAAATATATAAAAACATATTCAAATAAAAGATAAAATAAAATAATTCTAAATAAGAATTAAAATTTATATGAGTAAATCAAAAAAATCATCTAAAAAATGTCAAGAGATATCAATTTAGAGCTATTTTATTTAATTAAAAGTTATTTTATTCTATTTAATTTTATTTACTATGGACACATAAATTTTGTTGTATCTATATTGTTTATTTATTTATTTTAGTACACTTGTTTTACTTCTATATAAGTTTTACTTTTATTTTTAGAAATGTCACATTTCATTATTTTGGTAATTCTAATTTAATTTTGTATTTATTTGCATCTATTTTTTATATTTATATTTTAAAAAATATTATTGCAAATTTGTAAAATTGACTTTTTTTAATGGATTATTTTTTCTCAACATTTAGTAATAGTTTTTTTAATATTTGATAAATTTAATTATGAAATAGTAGATTAATTTATAAATTTTAATTATTTTTTCTTAGTTAATTATTTGATTTTTAAATAATAAATAGTATTTATACATCTATGTAAACAAATTAAAAAATATATTTGTGTTTGTTCTAGTTTGGTTAATTAATTAATTATTTAAGATTTATGATTTATATCTTTATTCAACGAGTTTCCTTCAATTTTCAATTATAATTAACAAATCAATTTTACATCTAAAGTTAACAAATCAAAATATTTGCTAAATATGAGGAGAAATGGATAGTGTTGATGAGGACCTATCTTTATTTTTATGTGTTATTTATTTTAGAAATATTATATTTATTATTAAATATTAATATTTTGACTTGTTAAATTTAAGATAAAAGATAAAAAAATTATGAACACCTTTGTTGCCATTGTAGAATGCCTCTTGAATTAATAATTTGAAAAATAAATATTTGTTAAATAAATACTAGCATAGATATCTTAAATACATCTATTTAAAAGATGTTGATAGATATCAATCTCAACGTGCTTATATAGGAATTGTTATTAAGAATAAATAGGCACCTCAAGATTGATATCTGTAACATCTTTTACATAGTTGTATTTAAGATATCTATGCTAGTAGCATCCGCAGTGCAACATGCAAATTGTTAATTTTATATCTTTTTCTTATGTTTGTATAAAATATTATTATCCTTCACAAATAAGGAACCTCTACATATTCATTGAAATTTATAATATAAATTTCATTTATTGAACGTTATCGAAGCATTTCATATTTTTTGAATATGCGATAAATATTTTAGAAGACAATTAATGAGATATTTCATATTTATTCATAATGTCATTGTTATCTGAGTAATTAAATTTTAATAGAAGAATTACATCTTATAATGTATACATTACATAAAATTATTGTATTTCTAAAGATTTGAGTCTCTCTTTATTAGCTTTCCTCTTGGAGAGTTTCTTCCCTATTTTCATTTTTCATAATGATCATATAAAAATGGTGGCGAGATCCTTATTCTATCCAAGGACTTAACACATGATATATCAACAAATATTAATCTTTCTCTTTCTCTTGGTCTATATCAATTGTTGCCTTGGAAAGAGTCAATCCTTGTGATTTGTGGATTGTTAGTTATAAGGGAAATTGATGTATACATCCCCTTTGTATTGGTGAAATTGGAATTAAATTTGGAGATGTGTCTTCAAATGGAATTCCAAAGTAATTGTCAAATTTAACTATAATATATGCTTGTGGATTTGGTGGAGCAATTCCAAGTTTATATAGGATATTTGAAACATATCTTAAAGCTCCATTTATACGACTTATTTATATCCATAGATTGGAGGTTAACATTACCCATGCATCCTTAGCAATTAGTAACTCAACGCCCAATTCATCATTTTGACCTCCTATTGGATTAGTACTCCCTTTTTTGTTGTAATGTTTATTGTGGATTAGTTGGTTGTGTTCTCAACATTAGTGCATGCAAATATGGGCAATACATATATGTTGCACTCAAAATAAATAAATAAAAATTGTTGGTGTTCCAATTTGATGCAAGAGGTCAATTATTTCAACTCAACATTTTTCCCAATAAGACCTTGTACCTCTTAGTGTTGTACCAAAACACATCAAATGATCTAATAGATGTGAGTGAGGGATGCTTTCCATATGCTCTCAAAACTCATTGATTATTATTGGCATGTCTTGAAATCTCTTTTTGATAAGCATGGTAGATGAATTTTGTGCATAATGTCTCATTATCATATCCATCATGTAATATCTAAATTGTGGGTGTCATCCAAAATGATGATCTCTATATCGAAACAAATGTTTAACAAATTCATATAGATGAACTCTCCTTATGATTCTAACTTATCACATTGTTCATCCAAAAATAGTGTTAGAAATTCCATATCAAGTAATCCTTAAGTGACATACTCATTCACTAGAGATGCTCCAATCCATGGCCAATCAATTAGTGATATAGGATCTACATTAGGGTTATTTACCCATGTGTAAGGATTAGTTCCATATCTCTTTGAGCATTTGGAGTTTTAGAAGCAATTAATGTAGCGTGATCAATAATATTTCCTTCATCCATATCCATCATTAGACCCATAAATGCATATTTATTTGCATCAGAATCAAACTCCATATGAACAAAGTTCAATTGGTCAAAAATATTTTCATCTAAATTGGATGTAATTTTACTAAGAGAAGTTTCATCAATTTGAACATATCTATAGAACTTGTCATGTTCTATTTTATATTTGAGTGCTTTGTATACTCTCTCACTATTGACTATAAAATTATAATTTGTTCCACGTTGATCCTTCCTTCGAGCAATAATAATTGGTAAAATTTTCATCAAATGTGGTAAAATATTAACTATTTAGATTTTACTTCTTGTGGAAAAATTATGGTATGTCCTTTATATTTATACTGACCTCTAGTTACATGTGTGACTTGAAGTATCGGATTCACATGTGCTATCAATATTTTCTTAATTTGTGTTAAGTTTGCAAGTTTTGGTGGTTGTAGACTAGAATCCATGTTGCTTAATGCTAAAAATAAATGTCCATGTTTCTCTTGTCAACATCTATTGTAAATAGGGCCTTTAGTACCCATACAACGTTCATTGCAGGGTAACTTTCTTGAAATATATAACACATGCACGATGCAACAATTCTATCTAGTCCATGTCGAAATATCATTTATAAAGTTTTCAAACCAATATGCACATTTCTATTGTTATTAAATATACCTTGATCTCTTTCATTTTGTGTCCTTTGTAGTCATCTACATCTTCTCAGTTGAGATGTTAGCTCTTGTGAATTTTTATTTTCTACATGATTTTGAGTATCAATATTCATTGCATCTTGAACTCTATTATCTGGTGTTTGTAGAACATGATCTTGTAATGAAACAACTTGCACAAGAAGAATATAATATGAAATATGCTGAAAAATACTTGATAATAATATGCCACTTTGAGGGGGCAACCTCCTAATCCACTTCAAGGGGGATACCTCCAATAGTCTTCAATAAGAACACAATACTCAACATCATGATGAAATAAGACCCAAAACCTCCTATATATACCTATTTATGCCTAGGATATCACCCATGATGACTTAGATAACCCTATATAAGCCTTAGGCTGACCTAAATAACTAACAATATAATAATGATAATTTGACTTAATTAAGAGTTAAGGTAGCCAGTAGTTGACTACTCATAACCCGACACATACTATAGGGGTAAGGGCATAACATTGCCCTCCTCTTTACAAAAGCATTGTCTGCAATGCTAAGTTTTTTATTTTTCTTCTTCTTCATCTCCTTTTTTACTTTTGCTTCTTTTCTATTGTTGCTTCTTGTTCCTACTCTTGTCTTTCTCTTATTCTTGTTCTTGTTCTTTCTCTTTCTCTTTTTTACTTCCTTTTCTTCTTCTACTACTACTTCACATTCTTCTTCTTGTTCCTGCTCTTGTCTTGCTCTTGTTCTTTTTCTTTCCCTTTCTCTTTCTCTTACTCTTGTTCGTGTTCTTACTCTTTCTCTTTTTCTTGTTCTACTTCTTTTTCCTTTTTCTTTTTCTTCTTTTTTGTGGCTAGTTTTTGTTGTAAATAACATCTACAAAAATAATTTTGCAATAAATCACCCAAATAAAGTCAAAATACTCTAAAAAAATTATATATCTTACCAAGACCTAGGTCACACTCCAATAGAAAAATCTCCCTAAAAGTAGGTGATTTGCATCCTTGAGAGCATTTTTTAAAAACCCTAATTTCTGAATAAATCACTTATTTCTTCTTAAAATTGTCTTTTTGTTTTGTAGTCTCCTCTAGTATATCTTCAAAAAACCACTAAATATCAAGAACCAATTCTACAAGATTTAGGAGATATGGACCTTCCAAATAATTTAGGCAGAAACCCTAATTACGTCATTAATTCACTCAATTATGCTCCAATTCCTATTAAATCTAGAATGTAGCTTCTTTAATATGTCCTTCAAAAACCATTTAAAATTTTGACAAAATTTGGGAGATATGGGCTTCACAAAATGACCTCTAAAATTAAAAAATGTCTTGTCATAACGATGCCAAGATCATGCTTTGATACCACTTGTAATTAAACAACTTGCACAAGAAAAATATAATATGAAATATGTTGAAAATACTTGATAATAATATGCCACTTTGAGGGGGCAACCTCCTAATCCACTTCGATGTAGATACCTCCAATAGTCTTCAATAAGAACACAATACTCAACATGATGATGAATAAGACTCACAACCTCCTATATATACCTATTTATGACTAGGATATCACCCAAGCCAACTTAGATAACCCTATATAAGCCCTACGCCACCCTAAATAACTAAATAACAATAGAATAATGATAATATGACTTAATTAAGAGTTAAGGTAGCCACAAGTTGACTACTCATAACCCAATACACACTATAGGGGTAAGGGAATAACATTGCCCTCCTCTTTACAAAAGCATTGTCCTTAATGATAATTTTTTTCTTTTTCTTCTTCTTCATCTCCTTTTTTACTTTCACTTCTTTTTCTACTGTTACTTCTTGTTCCTACTCTTGTCTTTCTCTTGTTCTTGTTCTTTCTCAAGTTCTCTTTTTTACTTCCTCTTCTTCTCCTACTGCTACTTCTTGTTCCTGCTCTTTTCTTTCTCTTATTCTTGCTCTTGCTCTTTCTCTTTACCTTCTCTTTCTCTTACTCGTGTTCTTGTTCTTACTCTTGTTCTTTCTTTTTCTCTTTCTCTTTCTCTTTCTCTTTTTCTTGTTCTACTTCTTGTTCCTTTTTCTTTTTCTTCTTTTTTGTGGCTACTTTTTGTTGTAAAGAAGGTATAGAAAAATAATTTTACAATAAATCACCCTAATAAATTCAAAATACTCTAAAAAAAATTGTAACTTACCAAGGCCTAGGTCACACTCCAATAGAAAAATCTCCTCAAAATTAGGTGATTTGCATCCTTGTGAGCATTTTTTTAAAACCTTAATTTCTAAGTAAATCACTTATTTATACTTAAAATTTTCTAAATTTTTTTCTATAGGCTCCTCTAATATATCTTCAAAAACCCATTAAAAATTAAGAACCAATTCTACAGGATTTAGGAGATATGGACCTTCCAAATAATTTGGACAAAAACCCTAATTATGCAATAATTCACTCATTTATGCTCCAATTCCTATGAAATCTTGATTGTAGCTTCTTTAATATGTCCTCCCAAAACCCTTTAAAAATTAGACCAAAATTCGCCAAAATCTGGGAGATATGGGCTTCAAAATGACCTCTAAAATTGAAAAAATGCCTTGTCATAACAATACCAAGATCATGCTTTGATACCACTTGTAATGAAACAAATTGCACAAGAAGAATATAAGATGAAATATGTTGAAAATACTTTATAATAATATGCCACTTCAATGGGGCAACCTCCCAATCCACTTCGAGGGGGATACCTCCAATAGTCTTCAATTTGAACGCAATACTCAACACGATGATGAATAAGACTCACAACCTCCTTATATATACCTATTTATGCCTAGGATATCACCCAAACCAACTTAGTTAACCCTATATAATCCCTAGGTTGACCTAAATAACTAAATAACAATATATTAATAATAATACGACTTAATTAAGAGTTAAGGTAGCCACAAGCCAACTACTCATAACCTGATACATACTATAGGGGTAAGGGCATAACATATCTATTGTAATTGAGTTCATCCCTTTAGGTTTAACCTTTATATTGATGATATATTTTAACTGATTCACAATTACATGTAGTTGTTGTCTTTATGTCTCATTGAATTGATCTAAACGCATATCTCTTTGATATCTTCTTCTTAATATATTTCTCTTCTTAATTTTTTCATGTATAATATGTTATCATCTCATCTACATGCCTTGTCTCAATTCTGCTTTGGAATATCTCTCATTATCATAAATTCCTTATGTTTAACATGTCTTTCTCTATTATTTTGGTTTCGCCAATTTGTTGATTCCTCTAGCTATTTGTGTGTCAGACATTTGTTAATGTCATTTTCTCATGTAATTTCAAGCATATTTTTTTTTATGCTCTCTTCATTGCTCTTCATTTTCAAAATTTAACCTTCAACCCATCCTACAAAATTATAACATTATTTAAACAATGAAATGTATAAATAGTTCAAATCTAATTACCGCATCATCACACAAACTCCAAGATAAGAAACAAATACTTAAAAGGGCTTTCTCATGATAATAGGGATATTACTTATATTAAAAAGTGTATAATAATGTATATTTCAAAAGTAAAATAAAAAGCTCATGTATTTTTTAAAATATAATAAATAAATTATTTTTTAAATAAATAATTAAATTAAAATAATTCTATTAATATCATTTCCATGATTATATTATAAATTAAATGAGTAGAATAGATATGAGTAATTTTATTATATTATTAATTTAATAATCAAATATTCAATTTACTAATTTTACACTTTACTCAAACTTATCATCCACACTAATTGTATAAAATTTCTAAATCAAAAAATAGAAATAAAAAATACTATCAACTTCAATAAATTAAATTGTATTTACTTATAATATAAAATTTAATCATCTTAAATTCCTCAACAAATAAAATAAATGTAAAAAATTCTGTAATAAATAAAATATATATAATAAGATTAGAAAATGTTAAGTTTTATTTATAAGTTATATTTTATAATTATTTTTTAACTTTAAAAATAATTTTAAAGAGGTGTTGTTTTAAAGTACAAATTTATTTAATTGATGAGGAGAGAATGACTTAGAGTTTTTGCTCTTGATTATTTCTTCTTTCCTCCTTTTCCTCCTTTTGTATTTATTTTCTACCACTTTTTTACGACAATTGTTTTTTTTGAAAAGTTGTGAATCTATATACACATATACATATATACATATATAGATATGTATTATATTCTTTATAATGTCTTTTCATTATTATTTTAATATATGTTGACTATCTCATTTCTATTTGATTTCTTTTTTCATCTATTTACTTATTTATTCATAAATTCATGTTTGAATCTATTTTGTAATTTAAATGAATGTTAAATATAATAATATAAAAAATATTAGTCTTTCTTTCTTTTTTTATACTTTTTATTAATAAAAATATTTTACTTTAAAAATGGTTATATACTTAACAAATAAATATAAGAATTATTTTGTTTTTATTTAACATGTTAAAACTAGCAATTGCACCTTGGTGTGCAATGGGTACGCCGAAGAGGTGTGGAAGGTCATTAAGAAAAAAATTGGGTCTATTTTTTGCATTCATCAAATGGTAGGGTCTTTATCAAATGATATTGTTTGTGTGAAAAAGGTCTCAATGTATTGTGAAGATTTCAATTTTTGTTTTTGCAAGTTTGTATAAATGTTCGAAAGGATATTTTCTTTTTTTGGTACAAATAAGGACCAACAAAAGTAGAAAATTTTGAAACATTCTAGATCATTGAAGAAACCCACATTATTCAAAAAGCAAATGCACTTTATGATGGATGTTAAAGGTGCAGTAAAGCCACCTAGGCAATTGCCTTCGAAGGTGGGAACACAAACAAAAACACCAAGTGCAAAGCCAATACAATTATCTGATCCAAGAAAGGAAATGAGTAAGATATGATATGGATTTGATAGGCATGTTATTTGGTTCTTTACAACACAGTATGGACAATGCAGTAATGACAAATGGTGTGCATGTTATTTGGTTCTTTACAACATAGGATGGACAATGCAGTAATGACAAATGGTGTGCAGAGTAATAAGAAAAAGGCTCCTTGGATAATTTCTAGCGAAGTTAGAAATGATGAGCTTCAAAAGCGAATAATGTCACGTCCTACAAGTGTGCAAAAACCACTTACTTCGAAGACTCCAATGCAAAAGCCTCACTAGTTCAAAGAAAGCTTTCAATGTTTGTAAAGCCAATACCAAGACTTGTGAACAAATTTGAAGCAAGGTCAGTAGTGAGGCCAGTGCCAAAACCCAAACTTGTAAAAGTACTAGATAAAATTCACTTGTCCCCTATTTAAAGGTACACAACCAAAACTAACTCACTTCTATTAACACATGTATAATTTTAGTCTCTACTATCTTATTTTAGTTAATTTACATACTCAACTTCTATATTAAAAATGTCACCTCCATTTAATTCATTTTAGTCATTCAACTCACTTTAGATATTTTAAAGGAGATTATTTTTATTTTTGGAAGTGTATTCTTGAAAATGATTTTATGTAAGAAATATATTGTAATATGGGTAAAAAATCATTTTAAAAAAATGACATTCATAATTAAACATACTTATTCAAATTATACAACATATTTGTTTGACATAGACTATTAAATATTACAAATTTATATTTTAAAAAATTAATTTAAATTTACAAATTATGGATAACTCCTTTTCCAATAAGTATTAAGTTAGGTAGAATATAAATGGACTAGAAGATCCAATTTGTATATATAGACATTAAAATGCTAATATTAAAATTTATAATAAGATTTTAAGAAATTAAATTTTTTTATCATTACAAATATACATGAAAACAATTCATATATATTTATTCAAATTTACTATGTGTATAATTAATTTACTTTCATATTTATTTTTTAATTATTATTTATTTGTATATAAATTTGTTTTACACAAATTAAACAATTACAATTATATTTTAGAAATGGGTATTAATCATTGTACAACGCTTGTTATGTAATAAAAATTAATTTTTTTATTTATTAATCTTGATATTTTAAAAAATAAATAATTTAAATAAATATAGATATAATGACAATTTCTTGTACAAAATTTTTCATATCAAATATAAAATCATTTTAAATATATTTATGTTAAAATCATATTTTTAAAATATTGAAAATCTATTATTTAAATATTTATATATATGTCTTAAAAAAAAATTGAACATTAATATATAACTCATAAACCAAAAAAATAGAAAAGAAAATAAAAAATTAATAATAATGAACATAATACTATATATTCATTTGAATATTGTAAAATGGCCACTCTAAAATGTTTACACCATTGTAATATTGTAATGTCTCTTCAAGGGAAAATAAAATATTGCAATGAAACTAGCAAAGCGAATGACATTATCTAGCCATATATAGATAAATACAATGTTGCTTTAATTAGCTTTTCTTTTATTCTATCAATGATGATAGGATGCACATGTACGAATGGACATCACTTAGTAAAATAAAAAAATAAAACCTGGCGAATACCATCCTCACTCTTCCCTTGCTTTAAAAACTGTTCCTCGTGAAAGTGTCAAACGGCGATGGGGAAAACGATAAAGAGTGATGGATGATGAATATTTATTTAACCGTATTGCATCTATTTTCGAGGAGTTTTAAACGTTGATAGTAATAAAGAGTGATGGATGATGAAGATTTATTTAACTGTATTACATCTATTTTTGAGGAGTTTTAAACGTTGATAGTAATAATTAGCTTGGCTATTTTCAAATAAGACACGCCTTTGACATAATTATTAAAAAATAAATAAATAAAAATAAGGTATTTGAAAAATTTATGCAAATTATGGTCACAGCTTCAAAACATGCTTTAAACACTACACTCCACTATGGGACATCTTAAAGTGTGGCCTAAAGATTAGTTTGGAATAACTCAACACTAGTTAGAGACACCTTGAATTATAAGAAAAAAAAGTATTTGAAAAATAATATATTTTAAAAAATTAAAATAAAGTAAATTGGATGACCTAACCCCTTATAGTGATATGACTCTTTTGATGATTTTGAAATATGCCCCCTTCATCCATTTTTTAATATATAATATTAACATATATTAATATTTTTATATATAATAATATTAAATATTATTATTATTTTAATATTTAATAATATTAAATATTAAATAATAGGTAATAAAAATTGTCAAATAAAGAGAGTTTTATTCCCGCAAAACGACCTTTATTTTCTCTGTCACGGTCAAAGATAATAACCATTCGGTGGTGGTTGTTTTCATCATCTGCTGCATTCTCTTTCTAACTTCGTTCATTAACTTTTAAAAAATAAAAATGAAATAAAAAAATCTCGGTTTACAGTAAAATTTTAAGGGCAATATCATTCTGGTGGACGTCGACTGAGTAACACTCCAATTACGATCATAAAATGCCATTGCCATCCATAACTCATATCAATCTTACACCATTATGTAAACACACTCAGCTTCCTACATACAATCCTCCTGAAGACTCCTCTGCATATCTTCAATTATTGCACACCTGCATTCTTAAGAATGCGCTTTCACAAGGGGCAAAAATCCACCCTTTCAGCGCTCACAGCCGATTTGCATTTGCCACACGCAACAACTTTTCAGAATAAGCTTATTAACATGTATGTCAAGTGCGGAAGTTTGGTTGATGCTCGTAAAGTGTTTGACCACATGAAAGAACGGGACAGCATCTCATGGAATACGATTATTGCAGCATACCCAAGACATGGGTATCCTCAAGAAGCAGTCATACTGTTTCACCAAATGCAACGAACAGGTTTTCAACCCGATCAGTTCACATTTGCCAGCGTACTCCCAGCCTGTGCCAAAATGGGAGCTTTGGAACACGGTATGGATATCCATCAAAGCATAAAGGATAGAGGAATTTCGTCAGATGTTGTAGTTGCAACTGCACTGGTAGACATGTATGCAAAATGTGGAAGCATAGACAAGGCACGTGAACTGTTTGACAAAATGCCTCAAAGAAATGTGGCTTCATGGAATGCCATGATTGCAGGATATGCACAAAATGGATTTGTCGAAAAAGCTTTAGAAACTTTTAAGAAATTGCAGTTGGAAGGTGTCAAGCCAAATTCCACAACATTTGCCAGCATTCTCCCTTCTTTTGCCAAAATAGGAGCTTTAGAACAGGGTATGGGCATCCATCAAAGCATAGTGGAAGGGGATTTTATGTCAGATATCATAGTTGGAAATGCTCTGGTCGATATGTATGCAAAATGTGGAAGCCTGCACAAGGCACGTGAATTGTTTGACAGAATGCCTCAAAGAGATGTCATCACATGGACTGCAATGATTGCAGGATACGCACATAATGGATTTGTTGAAAGGGCTTTAGAAACTTTCAAGCAAATGCAATTGACAGGTGTAAAACCGAATTCCACAACCTTTGCCAGCATCCTTCCAGCATGTGCAAAAATGGGAGCCTTGGAACCGGGTATTGACATTCATCAAAGCATAGTGGAAGGGGGATTTTTGTCAGATGTTGTAGTTGCAAGTGCCCTGGTAGACATGTATGCAAAATGTGGAAGCATAGACAAGGCACGTGAATTGTTTGACAGAATGCCTGAAAGAGATGTCATCTCATGGAATGCAATGACTGCAGGTTATGTTCAAAATGGTTTTGTTGAAAAGGCTTTAGAAACTTTCAATCAAATGCAATTGGCAGGTGTAAAGCCAAATTACACAACCTTTGCCAGCATTCTCCCTGCCTGTGCTCAAATGGTAGCTTTGGAACAGGGTATGGAAATCCACCAGAGCATAACGGAAGGGGGATTTTTGTCAGATGTTGTAGTGGCAAGTGCCCTGGTAGACATGTATGCAAAATGTGGAAGCATACACAAGGCACGTCAATTGTTTGACAAAATGTCTCAAAGAAATGTGATCTCATGGAATGCCATGATTGCAGGATATGCACAAAATGGATTTTGCAAAGATGCTCTCAAAATCTTTGAATTAATGAAGCACTCTGGAACATATCCTGACATTGTAAGCTTTAATTGTGTTCTATTTGCATGCAGCCATGCAGGTTTAGTGGATGAGGGCTGTAAATACTTCAATCACATGAGTAGCCCTTATTGCGTGACACCTACAGTTGATCATTATGTGTGTATGGTTGACCTTCTTGCCCGTGCTGGCTATCTTGAGGACACCCTAAACTTTATCATCAAGATGCCAGTTAGACCTGTGGTGGTTGTGTGGATGTCTTTTCTTGGTGCCTGTAGGTCACATTTAAATCTAGGCTTAGGAGAATTTACAGCGTCACTGCTTTTTCATTTGGATCCTAAAAATGCTGTGACTTATGTTCTTCTCTCAAACATCTATGCAGAATTGGGCAGGTGGGGTGATGCTCAAATGGTAAGGAAATGGGTGAAAGATATAGGAATTAAAAAGATCCCTGGATGTAGTTGGATTGAAGGCCATAAAATGGTGCATATTTTTAGTGTAGGAGACAGATCAAACCCACAGACATAGGATATCTATGCAAATTTTTAAAAAATGACTTGGGAGATGAAGGCAGCAGGGTATTTTTCACATCCGAGACAGTCACTTATTGATGTGGAGGAGGAAAAATAATTATTTTTTTGCCACCATAGAAAACAGTTGGCAATTGCATTTCATTTGTTAAACATACCCCTAAAACAACTATTAGAGTTGTTAAGAACCTTTGAGTATGTGTTGATTACCAGACTGCAACGAAATTTATCTCCAAGATTATTGGAAGAGAAATTATTGTGAGAGATGCAGACTGTTTTAAACAAGTACCATTTTCTTGCAAAGATTACTGGTGATGCTAAATGAAGCAATCTGAAAACTAAGCTTGCTCTGTGATAATGTGCACCATGTCAGTTCTGCATTAATAAGGAACAAGGTTCTATTTAGAGTTTCTAGGAAGTTTTATATAAAAAACAATTAGTTGTTTTGATTATTTGGCAATCTAAACTATGCTGTCGGTTTTTTCAAATTAGATGCAGGTATAATTAGATACAGATACCTGCTTTAATACACATTGTGGGTATCTGTCAAAGACCTTTTTCTATGATAATATAGATGTTTCATTAAATTGTTTTCTATATATGTGAAATGAAAAGTTAGAGGTGGTGGAGAAGAGGAAAAAGTGATGGGTAAGGGACACCTCAAGTAAATGGAAAGATGTTTGATTAGCAGAAAATGGGAGAGAAGGGCTCACAATTAATCCTTATCATTTTGTATAGTACATTTATTTGGATTAATTGTATTATCTTTTTCTTATGTCAAGCTGACGTTTTTTAGATTAAATTATACATTCCAAATTAGATATATAATTGTATATAAGTGCATGTAGATTTGTCTCATTTAAAGTTATATATTTCTAATGTTTCTTCTCATCTCTTTCCTTGGTGAGATAGCTGATAGATTTGTGAACTCACAATAAATTTAAAATTTAATTTGATTTCAATTTGCTTGGTTTTAATTAGAAATAAACTATTATCATTTACATATGAAGAAGTAAAAAAACATTACAATTATGTTTATGTTGTAATTAGTAGATATGCATCCTTGCATTCCTATAAGAAAAAGTGTCATCCACCCTCTCTATCTCTGGACTTGGTCTTATCCTCTTCTCTTGACCTTGATCCTCCTTTTCAAGACAGCCTTGTCACTCCCATCTTTGCCCCTTCCAACCCTAAGGTCTATGGGAGACAATTTGTTAGTGTTGGAGCTAGTATTAGAACAACCAAAACCCCCTCCAAGGTGAAAGGTAGAAAGGTAGTGGCAAGGGATCTCATGGTGCAGATTCAACCACAACAAGGAGAATGCAACAAAAAAAGATATAGAAGATAAGGGGAAAGAGGATGTGATGGAAGATTTGGATGTGGGAATTGATATTCTAGAGGTTGAGGGCCATTTCCCTAGTCTTTTTGGTTTGCAAATTGATATTTCTTGCCCTTCTTACTCCTTTGAAGTTGTGGCATCTGTGGTTAACTTGCTAACTAACAAATCCAATGAAGTAAGAGGCTAACATGCACCACAAGATTCTAAAATGGTTCTTTATTGAACTCAATAAAATGAAAGTGAAGACATCACTAATGGCTAAATGGGATGTTGAGGAGGAGGTTGGAAAACTAAAAGAGGAAACTTCAAAATATGATGAAATGATAAAAAGGCTTGAGAAAGATCTTGGAGAAATCAAAATCAATATGAGGGTGGTATATTTCAACAAATCCTACATCAATAAGACTGTCAAAAGTATTCAAGTGTAGCAAGAAAATTTGGAATTTCGCTCCATGTAGGATCATGCTTGACCCAACATGAGAACTAGGGGAGCAAGGCCAAGGTGATGCACAAGGACGACAATGTTAATATTGTTGTGATGGATGGGTGATAGGCGAAAACTAGGGTAAATAATGAGTTAGATTTATTGTTTAATAATTAAATTTCAATTTGGTCTACATGTCAATCTGAGGTCATAAACCTGTGAAAGGTGTAGTGGTTATATGCCCAAGGGTCACAGATAACGAGGTGAGTGTGGATGAATGCAACTAAAAAAAAGTTATTTTAAAATTGCTATAGAAATTGTTTAAACTGTTGTAAAAAGTGTGTATGTTGTTGGAACATTTTGCTACAAGAATTGTGCAATAATCTACTACAAAAATTGTATGTAGGCATCATTCACTTTGTAAGAAGAATATATATATATATATATCAAATTCTTATGAGCAAAAGTTAGCTATTTTGGAGGAAAGTTGGAGAAGGTTGTGGAGGTCAGCAAACATGCCATGTGCAATGAGGCTACGTGTTTGTGTCTTCTGAACGAGAAGGCAAGGAAGTGGTTGGAGGACAGTTCTGGAACTAAAGACTTGGTCGTTGAGGGTGGTGTGCAACATAAAACCACTAATGAAACTCATCCTTCTACTCGTACTCACAACAAGACAAAGCTTAATGCAAAGACTGGTGTTCCTACTAATGAAGTGGTGGAAGTTATGAATGTTAATCAGAAAATTATTGATAGTGATCTTGAAGCTGCGAACATTCTGAAAAATCTTTAGTTTGCTTCTATTTTTTGTGTCTTTTCCGGCTATCTATTTGTTGTTTTTTGGTTGCTTGTCCTGTTTCATTGCTTATCTTGTAAAGGGTTTTGGGGCCCCTTCAAAACCTATTTTTCCTACAATAAAAAACAATCACAAATTTATTTGCTAAAATAAATAATTAAAACTATCTATGTTTCTTCAAAGATTTTTTTTTTAAAATAAACTAAAATAACACAACATATTAAATAAATACAAGATCATTTCCAAGACTTCTTGAGAGTGGGCCCTCCTCTCCATCTACATAGGAACGATCTACTAAGGCATTGCTATAAACTCAAATCACGAACTACATATCTTTATTTAAACAAACATATTATATTTCTTATTTCCTGCACTATTTTCTCCACGTTATTCTTTCATGTGTTGCTCCATTGTTAATACATTTGTGGTGTTCACTACATTTTATTCTCTCGCCCTCCTTAACTACTATTACATTGTTTTTATATAATGAATAAGGCATGTAACAAATTTCCATGTTATTTTTTATTCTCATGCCCTTTGCTATTTTCACAACCTTCCTCTTATTTCGTGGGCTAAACTCATGAATTATAATGACTTGTTTTATTTGTTGATAACTAATCAACTTAAAATAGAGGGGTTGTTTTGGCTTGTTACCAAACAACATAATTAACATATCAATATGTTACAATAGAATAATATGGAGATTTATTTTTGGCTTGTGGCCATTACAACAACATATCAAAATATTAAATATAACTTAAGCAAAAAATTGTTTATTTGTTGGAATTATTTTATTGGCAAGTGTGTTCACGACTACAAAAAGTTTGTTCTCTCGTAGTCCAATAGCATGCTGCAATAATTATTTTCCAAGACTAAAATGACAATGGTTATTAGTAAATATAATTCAATAACTAATTTTCATATTTTACCTCATAACTAAATTAAATACCCTTTTTTATATTTAATCATATGCAACACAAAGGTGATAAAATGACATGATATAGTATGAAAATGGATTATGAAAGGTTTATGAAAATGACTAAAATATGGGATAAAATGGAATGCAAATGTCTCTCATCAATGAGCACCTTAAGGTGTTGCAAGAGGAGTGGGATGCTATCATTGCTCTTGACAAGCTCTAATTGCTTAGGGGTTGTGTTGTTGTTTGTTCTTGTTTTGGTTCTATCTATGTTTCGTGTTGGTCTTTGAGGACCTTGTTGCTATAGTGTTTTTGTTGTTTGGATACAGTTGGGTTGTTTCGTTGTAACTCTCTTTATTTATTCTTGTTCAAGGTTTGATGCCCTTTTAAAAACCTCCATTTTACCTTTTTATAAAAAAAAGCAGACATGCATCACATAATAAGGTTTATATATTAAATTTAGAGAGAAGAGAAGAGCATTTGTATATGTAAAAATAAAACCACAAGTTATTTTAAATTGTATAGTCATTCATGGTATTAAAAAATTGTGCATGATGGGATTTATAAATTGATACTAATGAGATGATGATCTAAAGGTGTTTAGGAGAGAGCTAGATGGGGCACTTCATAAGCATTTGGAGTGATAATAGGCTTAAAACAAGAGGAACTCAAAAGGAGCAAGGCTATAAGAATGCTAAGAGAAACAAATGGTGGACATCTTGTTAGATTTAATAATGGATAATGATAGACATCTAGATTTAATAATGGATAATAAAACAACAATATTAAGTCTTCTTAAAAAAAATAGTGTTATAGTATGATAGCACAAATTCAAAAGCAAACAAAAGGTAAGAATTTGATACATTTTGGATATATATATTCAAGATGTAATGATGAAAATGACAACATATATAGGCAATGGGATGCATGAGCCAAGATGGAAAGTGTTCCAATGAGGTTGAGTGAGCCTTAGTGAATTAGAGGACCAACTCAACATGTAGGAGTAGTGGTGTTAAGATAACTCATCTTGATGATGGAGATGTGTCACCTACCTATTGGCAATCAAGGAGTGAGGTAGAGATGGCATGTTGTCCCATCAATAAAAGATATGACACATTATCTTATTTTCTAATTTACGTAAGAATTAAATAGAATTTACTTAAGTGAACTTAAATACAAGGTGCAATAATAATTAATTACACCAACAAACCCCTTAATTGCAACTTATGGAAAAATAAATTGAGTCCCCACAAAATAGGTGATATAATGTACTCATGTACAATCAAATAGAACCCCAAGTTACAAAGAGTGAGTGTATCTTCCCAAAAAGAAGAGGATAAAACCCATGGAAAAAAACTCTATCCCAAGGAAAGAAAGATGGAGGACTAGATAGCTGCCCAAAGTGATAATGTTTCACACACCTAGAAGAGCTTGAAGATGAACATATGTGCTCTCTATAAAGAATTTGGTGAAAATTTCAACAATCTACTCCAATGTAGGGTAATATTAACAGTTGATAATTTACTCCTCTATAAGATCTTTGATGTAGTGCATATGGATCTCAATATGTTTAATTAATTGGTAATGAGCCAAATTCTTGAAGATCACAATAGCACTCTAGTTATCATAGTAAACGATCGATGGTTGTTGATAGGAGTTGCTAAACTTAGCTAGGATGTGTTGAATTCAAAATTATCTATGCAATAGCATGTATAGCTCCTTTGTACTCTACCTCTATAAATGAAAGAGCAATAATGTGTTTCTTTTTTCTCAACCAACAAATAAGATGAGATCTTAGATGAAATTTTTAGCTAGCTATGGACTTGCAATCCTCAAAATCACTTGCCCAATTAAAATATCTATATCATGCTAGATCTATGTCTCTTACCTATTGTATAGTGTACCCATATGCATGTGTACTCTATACATAGTGCAATATACATTTATCATCTTTCCAATGAAACTCATGGGGTCCTTGGATAAATTTATAGGCCATATCAAAAACAAAGGAAATATTGGGATGAGTATGTGCAAGGTATATGACTCCCCAAATGTTATCAATATAAGGGAGCATCAACAAGAGGAGTCGAACAACATACCTCCAACTTGACTCTTGAAAAAAGGAGTCAATGTGGGCTTAAAGATGCTTTAAAACTATGAGAAAATATCTATAATATACTTGGGTTGAGCAAGACTTATCCTATAATTAGTTTCTATTATATCAAATATAATAGTTATGTAACAATCCCAAGTTAGTCATAAAGAATGTATCATCTAAAGTAGACTATATGGAGTTAATGAGGGATAAAGAACTCCTATAGATGATCATGTCATCATTATACAACACCAAGAGGATAATCTCATAATATTATCATAAAATGTAGATGGTAGGGTTGAAGTGACACTAGGTGAAACCAAGATAAAGTAGGAATGAATCCATCCTGGCATACTAAGTGTACGAAACTTGTTTGAGGCCATAGAGGGTCTTCCTAAGTTTGCATGCCAAGGAACAATCATGAATGAACCACTATGGTTGTGTCATATATATCTCCTCATGTAGATGGCCATGAAGAAAGGAACTCTTTACATCCATCTAATATATAGGCTAGTATTAAATGATAACCATGGCTAGAGTGAGATGGATAGAATTCATTTTGATGATAGGTTCAAAAATCTCAATCTACTCTATGCCAAGCACTTGTGAGAATATTTTAGTGATAAGTTATTCTTTGTATTTGTCAACTATTCCATCTACTACATACTTGGTTTGAAAGATTCATTTACACCAAACCATTTGTCTTCATTTAGGAAGTGAGACTGAATCCCAAGTATTATTCTTGACCAAGGAATAATTTATTCTTCCATTATTGAACCCCATTCAACAATACTTGTTGCTTCTTCAACCGATTGTGGATTTGAATCTTGGGTTATGTATGAAAGAGACATAACCTAAAATTACAATTGAGTCCTAGTATCTTATGGGTCCCCAATTACTGTACTTGTTACTTGCAATTTTTTATGGGTTCAAAGTAGAATTGTAGCTATAGTGGGGACATGCCTTTATGTTGAAGAGTCAAGACTAGAGGGTGTAGAGGGAAGATTGGGTTCTTCTATCCTAAAATTAGAATCATTATCAAGATGATAGCTTCATGTGGAGGATGAATGAGAAACGTCAACAGTAGGGGAAGTTTTATTAAACTTGAAACTTCATGAAAATAATCACATAAAATGATAGGTCCTAGAATTCAAAAAAATTTATCCCCATGAAAATAACCCACAAATATGGAAGGCTTCCTTTGAGTTTACATATCCTTACACTTTGTTGAAGTTTTTTTGGCCCAAGCTTGAGATCCAAAAAGTCTTTATGTGCTTAAATAAAGATTTGTGACCACTCCAAGCCTTGTTTAGACTGACGCCTTCCAAGGTTTTATGTGGAGTGTGTTGTGACCTCCACAACATGCCCCAAATTTTTCTGATTTGGGGACCCCTATTATGATTTTATGATTTTCTTGTATGGTGATTCTTGGTAATTTTATCTTCTATCCTATATTTTTATGCTAATTTGTTGCTAAAATGCTCTGTAGTGGGTCTTGTGTTGTATCTCATTGATTAAAAATGAAAACCAAGAAAATGAAAGTCATTTTATATTTTTCAAAGGTTGTAAATTTTGAGTTTTAATAGTGATATGCAAGTTGCCAATGAACTTCAAACCCTGACCCACAATAATGCAAAACTGCTTTGAAACCTCAGAGTCTGAAATAGTGCTTTGTGCATATTTCTTTTAAAACCTTGAACCATTTAGTGGGTAGACATTACTTAAATTGTTGATAGGTCTAGATAATGGTTCATTTTTTGTTGTTTTCATGCATGTGACACTTTTAGATATACTTTCTAGACAGTGCCCTATATTATACTATCCTTTCATATCTATTATGCAGACTTGAACCTAAAATATAATGATGGAATTATGGTTATAATATACTAGTATTGTATGATTTATATGAAGATATGTATGGAATGTTAATGGGATGCTAATTTTGATTATGATAGCTATCCTTGTGTACATGTTTGCAAAATTAACTTGTTTGTGGCTAAAGAAGAACTATGGCATGTAGCAATTGCGAGATGAACCCATAGAAAAAGGAATGTTGGACAACAAAATAGGGGAGTTCTAGGTTAAGTTGAAAGTGATGATTGTTGATTAAAGGCACTTGATGAAGGTTGAACATGCGTTATTATAACCAGTTAATAAACACTGAAGAAGAGGTCTCCTTCACTTATGGGATTTTGACAAATGGTTGTATGATTACATGCAATTTTGTTTTGACAAATTTTTAGTCCTATTATGATTATTTTTCCTTTTTCAGTTATAGGTTGAATAAATCAATCTTAACTCTACGCTCTAAATATATGGGAGTGGTGTTAATGATTTCAGTTAAGTTGTTGCTTTGAATAAGATTCCCTCAAGCTTGTATATAACTGTTGATTGAATCCGTAGAGTAGTTAGTTAGTTTTTCAATTTTATGTTATCAACTACTTTCAATTTCAAGACATGAAAAAATATTCAGAATGATTGACTCCAATATGTGAAAAGATCTTTTGTAAATCTTTCATGATATGCAACGAATGGAGTTAATTTCATGGGATGTGTAGAATCTGTTAGCTAGATTTGAGTTCAGTTAAAGTGAGAACAACCACTTGAGCAGGCCACTCAAGGTATTGTTCCTCACTTCATCTTCTAGTTATTTATTTATGTTTAATAATTGTTATTAGTTTATCACTACTTCATGAATTATATGCAAGTTAACTAGAATCTCATATCTTGCTTATTGTTAATGAATGGTTATGAATATGCATGCAATGGTTAACCAGTAGTGCTCCAGAGGTTAATTTAGTTGTCATTAGTTTTTATTAGTTTTTCAGTTTTCATAACATCATTTCATTAGTAACAGCTCAGTTACAATCTAAGTCGTAGGTACCCATAGCCACTAGTTCTGGTTATGTATTTTATTGTTTTGTAATTCTGTAAGTTTCTAGCAAGTAGAATAACTTGAGTAGGTAGCTTAAGTAGTTTTGAGTCCTTGAAGGCATATATAATGTTGCACCATCACAAGCTTACAAACCTTGGGTTGACAATTTAATGTAGCCTTTAGCAATGTTGAGTGGACTATTCAGTTAGTTAAACCTCTGAATTGTGTAGGTTCTACCAAGTTTACAATGCATTAGCTTAGAATCTACACTTGCCTCTATAATTTGATGATTTACCTTCCCCTACAACCTTTGGTGTTCCAAAATTTGTAATTTCTTGTGCTATTTAAGATTAGTTTGTCACATTTTGCAAGGTTTTATTTTTCTCATCCTTTATTTTCTAAGGTTTTCCTATTCAAAACATTGTGCCCATTTTGGTTTCATTTACTATTGCTACAATTTTTCTTTAAAATTTACAAAATCCTTACTCATCTCCTATTTTTGTATTCAAATTTTTGATATCATAGCTTGGTTTTTACCGTTTAGGGTATCCACAACTTAAAACACTTTTATGTCATAGTTTTCTTGAACCCCAACCACACTTTGCACTTCCAATGTAGTCTACATTTTGTAGAGCAACTGGAAAGCACATGCCGACTCTAAATGCTAATTTGTAATGTGTAAGTCAAGTCCAAACATTGATTTGCACTAAACTAATAAAATATTCATTTTGATCATTTCCTCATGTAATTTAGAAATTTAGCCTAATTTAACATTGGAATTTGTGTAGATTATTTGAAAAAGGAGTTAATAAATGTAAAATTAATATTTTCTCTTGTAAATACATGTATAATCCTTAACTGAAATTGATTGAAATTATTTTAACATTTTTTGGTTTAATTAGTGGATAATTTTATTTAAATTAATGTAATGATTTGTTGTTATTGAGTGCAAAGTATGGAAAATGTTGATTGGTGAACATGATGATTGTGAAGGAGATCAATTCATAGAAAATGATCTCCAAAGAGTGTAAGACACTTGGGGAATGTGCACTAGCCTTGCGACATGCATCTACAAGTCAAAATTTGACTACAAAATAATGGAGAAATAGAATGTGAAGGAGAGTTAAAGTGACTCATCACATTTTAATGTATTTTGTCCATTGTAACTTTTGGAGGGAATTACTATTTGTCTTCCACATCTAAATGTGCCTATATATTCTCATGTGAAACTCATTGTAAAAGATTAGAAAATTTGGAAACTCATAGAAACTCTATTATGAATACAATATACCAACTTTTGCCCCATTTTTTGGGTTTTCATACTTTGATATTTTCTAACTTTTAATTTATTCTTCTTTCCACATTCCTATGAATTTATGTCACTAAATGTTTGATGAATTCAACATGTGTTTAAACTGCTAATGCCTTGCTAATGGTAAGATGTTTTGTGTAGTCACATGAATACATTCATGAGAGCATTAATTCAATATTAATCATGCACTTCATAGTTCCTTTGAAGATTGCACCATCTTACATTTGAATTATGTATAATGGGTTCAACAAAGATTGATTTTGAATTGAATCTATCCATTTGTAGGATGATGTGTAGGAAAATCGAAAAAAAAAGGACTTTTTTTCTTTTCTCTTTAACCCATTCTATTCCCTACTTTCCTTTTGTCAATTTTTACATGAATTCTAGTTTAGGGTTTTAATGATAAATTTAAATCACAAAAGGTATAAACTTGAAAATATGTTGTGACTTAAAAATGATAAGATCTTGTATGATTTTTATGTATAACTTGTCTTAAAAATCAAATTTCAATTCTAAAATATTGGAATGAATTTCGTAGATGACCTTTCATATTCCAACTTGTAAAATTCTTATTTCAAAAGACATAGTGGTTGTTTTAAATAGAAATTTTATGTTGATAGAAGTCAATCAATATAAATTGAGTATCATTAATACATTTAAAAGTGAAGTAGAATGGTTATGCCAACTAATAGTGGGTTAATTTAACTAATCGAATCTCTTTTCTACATGAATGATTCCTAAAGCTCATTGTAGCCCACTGAATAGAGTAACCAAAGCACTCTCTAGCCGAGATATTCTAGTAAACATCATAACCATTCCATGAAGACTCTTGAGGCTACCCACATTTCAAGTAGGGTAACCTTTGTTGCTCCAACCTACAATGCTTCATGGCTTGTATGAAAGTTGTTGTATCAAATGCCACATTAACAAAAATAGAACTATAAGGAGGGCCATGATGAAATATTAATATAATTTATTTTTCATTTTTGATGTTTAATTTTCCTTCCTTCATTGTTGAGATTTATCATTTTTAACAAATAATTTCATTTTAACTTTCAAAACACAAAAAACAAATCACAACTAAATGTTTGTTGTATTTAAATTCAATAAAAAATCATTATAGTATTTCATAGAATTAGGGTTATTACATTCATTTTATATATATATATATATATATATATATATATATATATATCAAGGGGTTTCCTCTAAATCCCCACAAATGCATATAATTGGTTTCCTATATTTTCCCCTAATGTTGGTAAAAATGTATTTGAGCACATCAAGGTTTGTAAATATTTGATGTTAAGATTAGATTGATCATAAAGGTTTTGTTTGTGAGTTCAATAACACGTTTCATGATGCAATATTTCAATGATATGCTTTCCTTCCACCAAGTTCCATAAATTTATGGGTAGAATTGGAAAATGCATTCACGATGCAATTTGGAAATAATATGGATCCTTGAGAAGCCTTCTTGCATTGTGTACTAGTAAGGAAACAATTTGATGAGCCTATTACTCAGTTTAATCAATGATTTTACCAAGCATTAGAAAATGTAAACATCAAGCAAAGGCCAAATAAAATTAATATGTTAAATCGTTACTTTTAGACTATATTCTTCATTTTATACATTTGTAAGAGATACATTGAGAGTAATCACAGTGAAATCCACTTCACACAAAGAGATTTAACATTAGGCCACTTAAGTAAGATATGATCAACAAGGAATAAAAAATCAAACCTATTGTAACCCACAACATAATGCAATGCTACATCAACCAAGCATTAATAGGTACAAAATATAGTCAATTCAAAGAAGAAATTATCCTTATTTAAGTATGATCTTGCAACAACTTCAACAAGGTGTAGACACCTAAAAATCACTAACACGTTTTGTCTAAATCATCATCATCTTCACTTTATCATCTCTTATCAACCCATTCATCCCTATTAATTAATTTTTTTTAATTAAGCTAACACATTATCCTCTTTAATTAAATATTTTTTAATTATTTAATTAAATTAACATTCCCTCTTATCCACACTAATTAAATAATTTTTAATTATTTAATTATTTCTTCATTTTTTCTCTTTCACACAAATTAAATAAATTCTAATTATTTAATTAAATTTCTTAATTTCCTTTATCCACATTGATTAAATGTTTTTAATTATTTAATAAATTTTTACATTCATCCCATCCATCATAATTAAATAATTTTAATTATTTAATTAGCTAATATATCTTATAAAATTAAATAAATTATTTAATTTGTTTAATTTGTTTTTTCTATCTTAAATTCTTCTAAAAATAAATAAAATCAATATTGTATTTAGTTCCTAAATATATCTTCATCTCATGCACATGAATTAAATAAATCTATTTATTTAATTCTATTTATATTCTTTTATCTCCTAAATTTAGTGAACTAACTAAAAAACAACCTCAATTCACTCTCATTCACTCAACCAGTCATCTAATCCATGCAACCACTTAACTCATCTTAGCCCTTCATATTGCCACATGTCACTTGCATGTTCATCATGATCTCTCAAATCTCATCCATTAATCTCCCAAAGCATCCTACATTGTTGATCAAGAATTTGTGAGCTATAAAACACCCATCATTTAGCCACACAATCCCTCCATGAATTTTGAGAAATCAATTCATCTTTGCATCCATTTTGTGAATCAAGGTTATGCTAAGCTAAGAGAAATCCACATATCACTATATCAACATTATCATCATGTATAATGGAGTAAGGTTAGACACATTTGTGGAGGTAAAATAGTTTAATTTAATTTACTTTCTTATTTGTGCACACACTCTCATTGATGTAGTCATGTGTTATTGAATTGGTTTTTTATTGATAATTCCTCTTTTTAGATTCGGTAATACTATTCGTCTCATATTCTGGCATACCTGGTGGGACCCATGTCCCTGAATTCAACAATTGCTTTGTTTTTATGATTTTTAAGGTTACGGGTATGAATCGATGCTTTTGACCCAAAGTGGAACTTCTAATTTGCAAAGTGGAACTTCTCAAACATACTATTGCACTTCTAATACAAGGTTCAGTGCTTCTGAGACATCCTTTAGTGCATTTGAGATGTAGACTTGTGCTTTTGATACATAGATTGGTGCATTTGAGACATAGTATAGTGCATCTAATTTTGCATGCAAGATTTTAACAATTTTAACATATTTAAGATTTTATTGCTCAACTCTTTTCTAACCACTAAAAAATATGTTATTTTTCAATTAACCCCTATCATATTTTTTGAAACTAATAATTATTTTGTAGGGTTGAAATACAAATTTACGTTTACAAAATATGACACAAAGTGGCACATTTGATAAATAGAACGATACTTTTGAGAAACACAATGATGCATCTGAGAGGTAATTCGACACTTTTGATAGTATAGTTATGCATTTGGTATCTAGTTTGATGATTTTGAAATTTACTTTTGTGCTTTTGATTTTGTCAATTTGATTTTATTTCCACTTAACATTTGTGTGATTTTGGAAACTAATCAAGTGGTTCAAATTTTCAATCGCTAGGAGAAGCATTTAAAACTGAGACTATTGACATAGTTTGGTGCAAGGAAAAGTAACATTTTTTTATAGCTTAGTTGCACATTTTTTTTTGGCTTTAAAAATGAATATGCATGTTTTTTTATTATTATTTATTTATTTATTTTAGGTGTGTATTATCTCTCCTTACGCTACATACAAGCCTCGAGACCAAAAACACCTTTTAGTTTACTTTATTTACTTTTTTGTTCATCCAAGGCTATACTATTTGTGTATGCTCTCCCCTTGTGCTTTGTGATAACTTGGGGATCAAAAGAACTAGTATCAATCTTCATTGTTATTAGGGGACTTGCTTGGGGATTTCATCACATCAAGGTTGACCTCAACCATATTTTTGGTGAGATATATAAAGGGAGGAGAGAAAACTGTGTACCTCAAGAGTGAGCTATCATTGTGTTTGGCCAAGCTTGGAGACCCTTGGTTCGCCAAGACTTGTATAGGTGAAGAGGATAGGAAAGACCCTGTAATTTCCCCTTCTCAACAGTTTTTCCATCTTATGACTATTAGCCTATCTTGGAGGCCCGCAGGCTAGTCAGAGGCAAAATTAGGGTTTCTAATTTTTTGGGAGGTTCCTTTTGAGTTTTCAAGGGGTTGTTTGTGGTAGTTTGGTAGTTTGTCTTCTGCATCTTTCTGGGCATTCAGAGGGCTTTAGAATGGTATGACATGCATTTTCATCAAAGGATATTTTTGGACTTACTATTTTTAGTAAGTTACAACAGTTGTCTGATTTGTGCTCTAACAGAGTTTGGAGTCACATACTACTTTTAGCAATATGCTATTTTTAGTAAGTACTATTTTTGGTAGTGTAGTTTGGGAGCAGTTCAACCCTCAATATCTATTTCTAGTAGGGCAGTATATGCTGATGTGTCTCCAGCTTTCTTAGAAGCCTATTTTGGAAAGTTGGTGACTTAAGTGATATTTATATTATGCTTTTTGGCCCCCAATGCCTAGTCTCATAACTTTAAGTCATTTTTAAGTTGAATTTCTCCTTTGGACGTTCTAATTGGAAATATATTTGATTTTGATAAAGTTAAATTTGCTAAGTCATTTTGGGCACCCAAAGTCAAGTTGGTCAATTACAATTTAAATAAATATTATATTCTTTCTTCTTGGGTGTCCCTTTTAGAGGGAAAAGGTGATTTGAAATTTTGGGTTGGAAAAGCTACATACACAGGTCCTTGCCTCTTCATTTGGTATACATTTGCTTATGATAACGAAGTGTTGTTGAGTTTGGAGACCCTTGGTTCGCCAAGACTCACATAGGTGAAGAGGATAGGAAAGACCCTGTAATTTACCCTTCTCAAAAGTACTTCCATCTTATGACCAATAGCCTATCTTGGAGGCTCATAGGCTAGTCGGAGGCAGAATTAGGGTTTCTAATTTTTTGGGAGGTTCCTTTTGAGTTTTCAGGGGGTTGTTTGTGAGAGTTTGGTAGTTTGTCTTCTATATCTTTATGGGCTTTCAGAGGGCTTTAGAATGGTATGTCATGCATTTTCATTGAAGGGTATTTTTGGACTTACTATTTTTAATAAGTTACAATGGTTGCTCGATTTGTGCTCTAACAAAGTTTGGAGTCACATACTATTTTTAGCAATATGTTATTTTTAGTAAGTGCAATTTTTGGTAGTGTAGTTTGGGAGCAATTCAACAATCAATATCTACTTCTGGTAGGGCAGTATATGTCGATGTGTCTCCAACTTTCTTAGAAGCCTATTTTGGAAAGTTGGTGACTTAAGTGATATTTATATTATGCTTTTTGGCCCCCAATGCCTATTATGCTTGGTCTCCGGAAAGCAATTTTTGAAAGAACTCAAAGGTGAAAAGGCATGTTTTGCAATAGTTCCCAAATTTGCAGCAAATGGGATAACGAATAAAGAAGATGAAATACCCATGGAAGTTCAAGAAATTTTGAAAGATTGTGTTGATATATTAATGAAGGAGTTGCTCGATAGATTTCCACCTATGAGAAGCATTAGTCATTGCATGGATTTGATTCTCGGTGCAATTTTTCCAAAAAAGGCACCATATAGGATGTCACCAAAAGAGAATGAAGAAATAAATAAGCAAGTGCAAGGGTTACTTGATAAGGGGCTGATTAGATAAAGCTTGATTCAGTGCGTTGTTCCAGCAGTGTTGGCACCAAAGAAGGATGGAGATTGGAAAATGTGTATGGATTTGAGAGCAATAAATAAGATAACCATCAAATACCAGTCTCCATTACCAAGAATGGATGATATGATGGATTGCTTGAGTGGAGCCAAATGTTTCACTAAGATTGATTTGAAGAGTGGTTACCATCAAATAAGAATAAGAGATGGGGATGAATGGAAGACCGCTTTCAAAACCAAAGATGGATTGTATCTATGGTTGGAAATGTCGTTTGGATTGACAAACTCTCCAAGCACTTTCATGAAATTGATGAACAAAGTTTTGAAGCCATATCTTGGTAAGTTTGTGATTGTGTATTTAGAAGATATTTTGATATTTATTAAAACAAAATAAGAGCACTTGCAACATGAAGGAAGAATTGGTGTATTTGGGTTTTGTAATTTCCAGCAGTGGTTTGAAAATGGACCCAAAAAAAAGTAAAAAATGATTGTTGAATGGCCTTCACCAAAGAGTATGTTTGAAGCAAGAAGCTTTCATGGATTAGCAAGTTTTTATAGAAAGTTTATCAGAAATTTCAGTGGGATATGTGCACCAATTGTGGAGATAATGAAAGGAAATAAAAAGGAATTTGTTTGGATAGCTGCAACAGAGAGAAGTTTTAATATTTTGAAAGAAAAAGTGACAGAGCAACCTGTGTTAGCACTTCCTGATTTTCGAAAAGTCTTTCAAGTTGATTGTGATGAAAGTGAGATAGTGATAGGGGGAGTTCTAAGTCAAGAGGGAAAACCAATAGCCTACTTTAGTGAAAAATTAAATGATTCAAAGAGAAAATACTATGTATATGACCAAGAGTTTTATGCAATTGTGCAAGCACTCAAGAAGTGGAGACACTATTTGCTACTAAAGGAGTTTGTATTGTACACCAATCATCATGCATTGAAATTCATTAATAGCCAAGGTAAGTTGAGTCAAAAGCATGCAAAATGGGTTGAATTTCTTCAAAGCTATTGGAAAATCGAATAGAGTTGTTGATGCATTGAGTAGAAGGTGTTTGTTGTTGAATGAGATGAGGGTAAGTGTTGTTGGTTTTGATTCAATGGGAGAGTTGTATGAGGAAGATGTTGATTTTAAAGAAGCTTGGGAAACATGTAAAAGTCCAATGGGAGTGGATAGAACTCCATGGTCGAAGTATTTTATTCAAGAGAAATTGGTGTTTAAAGGGAAGAAATTATGCATACCTCAAGGTTCCATTAGGGAAAATTTGTTGAGAGAAAAACATAGTGGAGGTTTTGGTGGACATTTTGGAGTGGAAAAAACATTGGCACGACTAAATGAAAGTTATTATTGGCTCATGATGGGTGCAGATGTAAAAATAATGGTGCAAGGGTGTTGGGTATGTCAACATGCAAAGGGAGTGAGACAAAACACCAAATTGTACTAGCCATTTCCAATACCAGAGAGACCATGGGAATGCATTAGCATGGACTTTGTTTTGGGTTTTCCACGAACACAAAGAGGTAATGATTCAATTTTTGTTGTAGTGGATAGATTCTCAAAAATGGCTCATTTTATACCATGTAAAAAGTGTAGTGATGCTTCCCATATAACTACTTTGTTTTTAAAAAAAATAGTTTGGTTACATGGCTTGCCAAGAATTATTATTTCAAACTGGGACACAAAATTTGTTGGTCATTTTTGGTGTACTTTATGGAAGAAAATGGGAACACAATTGGGTTTTAGCTCAGCCTACCATCCTCAAACTGAAGTTGTGAATCAAAGTTTGGGTAATTTATTGAGGTGTTTGGTTAGGGATAAACCAAATCAATGGGATTTCACATTGGCACAAGCTGAGTTTGCTTATAATAATTCAGTTAATCGAAGTGTAGGAAAGATTTTGTTCCAAATTGTGGATGGGTACAACCCCAAGGGTTTTGATGAGTTGAGGGATAGTGCATATTTGAGTAGGAAAAGTGTTGTAGCAGAAGATTTTTTCGAATACATGCATGATTTGCATAAATAGGTGAAGGACAACTTGGAGAAAAGTGCTACTAAATATAAATAATATGTTGAGGCACATAAAATAGTACAAGAATTTCAAATTGGTGATTTGGTGATGGCACATTTGAGGAAGGAGAGGTTCCCATAGGGAACATACAATAATCTCAAGTGGAAGAAGATAGGCCCATGCAAGGTTTTACGAAAGTTCTCATTAAATGCATATGAAATTGAGCTTCCAATTAGCATTGATATTTCTCCAATATTTAATGTTGTAGATTTATATCAATATTATGAAGGTGAATCAAGTGGACAACAAAATAAAATTTCATATTTGTCAGGTGTACATGAATGGATCCATCAATTGTCGAAGAGAATATTTGAAGAAGTTGATCAAATCATTGATTCATGCATAGCCAAAAAGACAAGGAGAAAGGAATATTGGGAGTATTTGGTTCAATGGAAAAATCGCGCAATAGATGAGGCTTCTTGGGTAAGTGCTTCAGACTTGGCGAAGTTTGGGATCTCGGCTCCAACCTTGCCAGAATGTTCATGAGCTACACTCATGGAACATTTTCATACCATGTGTTTGATTCCAGAGCATTTGGGTATGCCAATTATCTACATCATCTCTAAAACATTAATGGTTTGTTTGTTTTGGGATTTTGTTGTGGTGTGCATGTGTTCATTTGCAAGTGTTCAATACTTGATGATATCGTTTACATGCTTGCTTGGCGTTCAACCTAGGATTTATTTTAATAATATCAAGTCCAAAGGTAAAATCAATGTTGGAGTTTACATTAGAAAGGAAGATTAAAATATATTAAAAATTCCTCATGTTTTTGTTGGGTGCCCAAGCTGGGTGATTCACCTTTTGGCGTGAGAGTTAGGTAGATTATGGTGTTTTAATTTTGGGTAGAAAAGACAAAATAAAAAATGACCTTTGGCTTGTGTGGGGGGGAAAGGAAGAGATGACGAGAAAATTGCAGAAGTTTGAGGGAGTTTAGGCACCAAAACTAGATTGAAGGCAACAATTTATTGAAGGAAAAAACACTATGCATCGACCCACCTTTTGGTTGGTAATTTTTGTAGGTTATTATACCATTATGTGGTGTGGCATATGAGAACAATTGGAGGCGTTGGAAAGTGTAAAAACCAATGCAAAGAACAGGGGAAAGCAACTTGAGCATTGCAGATTTTGTTTGAACATATTTAATATGTAAATCTGGACAAGAATAAATAAATAAATCATGGTAGACATATTGAGATTGCTTGATTAAAATTTTGGTTGAAATCCTTTGTTGATTTTTTTTGTTTTGCTACAATTGTTCTCAGTTCGATAAGACTAAGAACTTTGATCTACTTCAAATCAATACATTTTTTTCTTTCCCCTTGCATCATTCCATAATAAACCCTACACTTACTTTTTTCATAACATGCACAACTAAAATGGGAAACTTTAATAACAACATCATATATATTGGTATATCCACCAATACTAATTTGATTAATAAAATTCTTCTAGCAAAGATTAACCATTTCCCTTTCCAAGATGAGAGATTATATTGAATTGAAGATACTATTTGTTTCCAAATCTCCACCTTTCCTGCCCCAAACATAAGGGTAATACCTAAATATTGACTTGGTAAAGTACCAATTTTATGACCCATTAGTATTTGGATATGACCTTGAATTAGAGTAGTGTTAAGGAAAAATAATTCTGATTTAGATTTTTCAATACATGGACTCAATAACATATAATATATATCTAAGGTTTTTTTGATTTAGCTTATTTTAAAGTAGAAATACCAAACAATAATTTATCATCTAAAAAATATGAATAACTTTCTTAGTCAATATTCCCAATTCGTCAACCATGAGAAAGTGGACCCCCCAATGAAGACCACACAACAAATGATTTTTTCGAAGCTTCATTTGTGATCTAACTAAAAAAATACACTCAAAATACATGAAGAGGCCCACTTGAACAATTTATTTAAGAAACCAAATATGTTTTGTACCTTCAATAAAACACTCCATCTTACCCTCATAGGCTTTCCAATCTAATTTAATAGTCATCACTAGAATATGAAGAAATTCTATAGAGTGAACTACTTCATGAGGAACGATAATACTCTCTATGATCTCTCTCCTTGAAATAAATCCACTTTGTTGATAAATGAAATATAGTTAATAATCTTCCATAGTCTCAAAATCATTGCTTTTGAAATGAAGTTATATATTGTATTACAAAAATAAATTTTCTAAATTTAGCAAAAGATTTTAGAGCTTAATGTTTAAGAATAATAGCTATAAATGTATTGTTAAACACTTTTCAATATAGATTGACTCTTTCTAGCTTCTTCAACTATAAGAAGGATCTTTTGCCTAAAAAATCCCATCCTTTTGGAGAGAAAAGTGCAAGCAATCCATTAGATCCCAACTTCTCACTTTCCATATAAAAAACTATCAATCTTTGATTTCTTCCAAGGTGAATGGTTTCATAATATTTTGGGTCTTCTCTTCATTAATTACCTTTGGTATACACTTTAATAGGTCTTCTTTCACTTCATCTAACAACTTCTCCTCTTGTAGTAAAGATTGAAAAATGTTGTTCACCCCCTTTTAATATATTCTTCTTGATCAAATTCTATTATCCAAAGTTGTAACTTTATTCTATTCTTTAGTCTTTTTTCTTTTGTAGAAGAATGTTTTTTTTTATTCTTCTTTTAGCCAACACTCCCTTGATTTTTTTCTCTAGAAAATTTCTCCTTGGGGTTCAATCTCATTAATCCTTTCCAACAATTATTTCTCCTTTAAATAAATTTCTTGATTCATCCCTTGTTTAATAATTAACTCATTTTCTCTCAATTTCTCTCAAAGATTCCTCAATTTATTTCTTCTCTTCGAATAAATTTTTAAAGGAACCTTTGTTACATTTTTTAATTTATTGCTTTCATAAATTCATAAAGATTTTTTTTAAATGACATTGAAGCATTTTTGTACCCTTATTAATAGGAGCATTCAACCACAACCCTTTAAGAAGATAAAGCCATAATCTCTAAACCAAATAGATTCCAATATGAATGGACATTTTGCAAGAGCTTTATCTTCAAAAACTTCAATGGAAATAGGGAAATGATCAAACACAAAATAGGAAAAAAAATTCTATAAAAATCCAAATTATTCAATAGTCATTCATAAGAAAGGAGGAATAAATCTAAATTTTTAACAATATAGTTAAAATAAGATCTTAGATTGGATCAAGTGTAAATTCCATTTGAGTGGGGTTCATCCTTAAGTTTATTTGTAAGAATGAAATTGTATCAATGGGTATTTTTTAGGTTAGAAGATTAGCTGATTAAATCAATAAAACAAAACCCAAAGAGATATGAAGTACAACGAAAGCTAAAACAAATTAAAATGATTATACCAGCTGATCAACGAAGCTTCCACGATTCACCTCCATATCAACTTCTAACTTGTTATAGATGTAATTGTTTCCCTCATATCGAGTGTGTGAGCAATTTGATAACAATGTCAATGTCCTAAACAAGCTTTGAAGGATTTGAAGTGACTAGATTATACTATCATGCAAATGATTAGTATAAAAACTATGCCTATGCCAAGAAATGTCTAAGACTCAATGAAATCAAATATGACAAATATCATAAATGCTACGATATGTGAGTATAAGCGTTGTAAGTTGTAAGTCCAAAATGTGAGCAAAGTTGTCATTTTATAGAAAATGCAATTTTGGACGGATGACTGAGATTAAAAGTTGATAGAAGCCTCAAATCACAAGTCAAGATTGCATGTGACAACCCATAATCAAGGTTAGGGAAAAATTATTAAATGAGTGGCCAAGATGCCATTTGAGAGAATCAAATCAGCGGTCGAGAATAAATGTGACAAAAGGATAAAAATTAGCAAAAAAGATATAGATTTTCAAAAATCAAGAAGATAAAGGTTACTTGATTTATAAGATTCAAAAAATCACGAGGATAAAGACTCGACAGAAAAGAAGATTTAGAAAATCAATTACTTGATTTATGGAAGAATATTATCATTTTTGAATTAAAATTAATTCAAAAATGTGGATTTTGTGTGACAGTAAAAAATCTTTTTAGATTATTTACTAAAAGGAAGTAACAGTTAATAATGTGAGGTCATTTTAAATAATTTATTTATTTAAATAATTTATTTATTTAAAATGATGGACATGTCAAATAAGACAATTAAATAATTAAAGATAATCATTTAATTTAGAGATTATGATTAATAATTAAATAAATTAGTAAATCTATTTAATTACAAGAAGATTTAAGAATTAGTGACATATTAAATAAAAATTCATTTATTTAATAATCAGGAAGACATAATGAATAAAGCTAATTTAAATAAATTAAGAAATTTATTTAATTGTAAGAAGATAATAGACCATTAGTGACTTATTGAATAAATAAAATTTATTTATTTAATAATCATGAAGAATAAAAGAGACATGAATTAATTAAATAATAATGAATTATTTAATTAATAGTGGAAAGTGGACCAAGGATATAATTAAAATGTCATAATTATGCTAAGACGAAAGTGGTAAAATAGAGAGCTTGCAGGCCTAGATCATTTTTAAGTGTCTACATTTTGCCCCTCTTTGTCATAATGTAGCATGTCGCGTTGTGACAAAGAAACTAAGTCAAAAACATGCCCCAGTGAAGGTACAGAGTATCGATGCCCCCTCAAAAAAAAATTCAAATTTTGGGCAGATGACAGAAAAATTTAGAAAGTGTCTCGATAAATCAGTTTAATGGCTAGAAAGACAATGGCGCAGACGATTTCGGATTCTGACATGTTTAGAGTAGCCAAAAGGGTGGTCAAAGGTGGTCAAAAGGGCCTCCAATAATAAAAGTGTTGAAAAATGTCATTTTGACCCTATAAATATGTTGAAAATGGGGTAAAAGTCAATTCATTTTCATTTTACCTTTACAAATTTGGAGAGCTCAAAGCGAAGAGGACCTTAGCAGAGATGGTGATTCCAGTGACAAAGCATCGCGGGGAGATCGTTAGGACCTTCAAACGGCCAGAGGGCGCAGACCTAGCGGTGAGTGCATCAAACCCACTTTGTCATTTTTTTGATTTGCGTGCAAATTTTAGTTTTTAGGTTGGGTAACGAATGTGCTGCGCCGCATATGCATGCGCGTAAGTTGCATTCAATTTCGCATTCGATGCATTTGATGTGTCGCGACGCAAGTGAAAAGGGTAATTAGGTCAGGACATGAATGTGCGACACATTTGAAATAAAGTGTGACGCATTCGCCAAATCGAGCCGCAAACGAGAGAGATAATGCCGCATATGGCAAAGCGTGACGCATTAGCAATTTCAAACGACACATTTGCAAGATATTGTGACACAAGTGCTCTGCTGCGACACAAACACGGGACAAAATGATGCAATCGACATATAGCAACGCAATTGCAGTATGGAGCGATGCAAACACCATTTAGCGACGCATAAGAAGTCAACGCAAATCATTTGACTTTGACTTTTGACCAAAGCTGACTTTGTTCGACTTCAAATTTTGAATGCGTTTGAATTAAACAAATGATAATGATGTTTTTTTTAGAAGATGTTGATGCGTGTTTTGCCATGTGCAGAGACAGGTAGAGCCCATCTATACGCACAAGAGCAGGTCGTCAACTTATAGAATTTGGGACCAACTTACAGATCGAGAGGTCAGTCGACTGATGCGATTGGGTTTATATTATGTCACCTATATGCCCATTGTCCGGGCTAATAGGGGACTATTGACAACATTTTCCAAGCAATGGAATTCAGAGACTTGTTCGTTCCACTTGTTGACAGGGGAGGTGATAATTACCTTGGAGGATGTATATCAGATTTTGCACATTCCTATAAGAGGAGAGCAAGTTGTATATGATCCGCAGCGGGGAGTAGAGGCCATGCTAGAGGTATACGAGGTTGATGACGCTGGGGGTCTTGGTGTGACTGCCTACAAGATCTGGTGGGAGTACCTTGCATAGCACTACCCATGATGGGATGCCATGTTGTGTACACTGATTATTGGGGT
>VDFB02004096.1:0-16483 GCA_007258455.2 Sequoia sempervirens | reverse complement strand
ATTCAAATGGATAGTCCAGATTAATCTTCTAGTTAGATTCCAAGATCAATGGTGGAGGATGTATGAGAGGGAGGTTATAAAATTGATGGTCAAGATTAAGCCTCTAGAAAAATGCTAAGATCAATGGTCCAAAATCGATGCAATAAGAATATGCCATTCTTAGAAGAATTATGACAAGTATGATGCCAACAACTATGATGCCCAACAGCTCTATGACAATAATAAAGGCCATGACAAAGATTAATGATAGAGCATCTTTGACCCAGAGAGGGGCATAAATAATTTAATTTATATTATTTATTCAAAAATGGAGAAAGTGGAGGAAATGGACAAGTGGCAAACAAAGAATTTATTCAAATTATTTATTTGGAGAAAATGAAAAGGAGCATTTAATTAATTAATCAACTTAATTAAATGGGGAGATGAAAATTAGACATGAATAATTGATTTGAATAATTTATTCAAAAGGGAGGAATGCCACATAATTAAATAATTTTGACAATTATTTAATTATAAAAGCATAGATGAATAATGATAATTATTATCTGACTATAGACATACGATGAAAGATAAATAATTAGATAAATAATGATTTATTTAATTATTGAAGAAAGGGGGGTATTAGTAATGCAATTAAATAATTTTAATCAATCAGGATAGAATAAAGATTAGAAGGTGAATTAATTAAATAATTAAAAGTTATTTAATTAATAGAGGAATGCAATCAAATATGATTAAATAATTTCAATTATTCAATTATTGAAGGATGACGAACAAGAAAAAGGATGCTCGAAGACTTAGGACATTTTTTAGTGGCTACATTTTTCCTCTCTTTGACATAATGTAGTTCATTGCGTTGTGTCAAAGAAATTTTATTTTGAAATATGCCCTAGGGAAAGTAGAGTGAGGAAATATGACCATGAGGATTGTGGTATGGCCCCTCGGTAGGACAAGTAGGTTCAAAGAGAACAAATGTGCTCTTGAAATGGATGATAAGACTAGAGGATTAAGGATAGAAGAAATGTTAGCATGGAAGGGGATGTATGTTAGCATGAAACAGGAAAGGAGGATGAAGATGGAAAGTTAGATGTGAAATGAGAAGAGAACTAATTTTCATGTTTAGATTTTTTTATTTATCATCTTTGGTAGTAAAAATGTCGCAAATGGACCACAAGCACCATGGTTGACATAGACCAAGGTGTGAAAGGTGACCATTTGTAAGAGACAAGTAGTCAAAAGACAAAGACAATAGACAAACCACAGACAAAAAGAAAAGAAAAGAGGACAAACCACAGACAACAAGTAAAGAAAAGAGGACATGATCCATGATCATCCCTCTAAATCCCATAATAGGAAATCCTTGAGGTAACTAGTAACATGACCCAAAATTAATCAAGATGATAAGAAAAATCTAGTCCAAATTGTTTGCCAAGATAGAAACTATGCTGATTGGATTTGATCATCAAATCCAAAAACTAGGCTGATAGAAACTATGCTATTTGACGAGATAGAAACTATGTACTTTTTTTTTTTCTCTTTTTGATGGTAAAAGTGTTTGACTATATTTTTAAGAATTTTAGGAATGGTTTTGTTAGAGGCCTTGGCTTGGCTATTACCTTGACAATAGTAAGGTGTGGATAAATTATGTTGTATATGAAATTTATCACAGAGTTCGTGGACATCTTGATTTTTGAATGGACGACCATTATTTGTGATGATGGATAACGGAATACCATAACAGAAAATGTTGTAGTTTAGTATGAAAGTGGCTATTTGTTTTCTAGTTATATGAGTGAGAGAAACAACTTCAATCCATTTCATGAAATAGTATGTGGCAATGAGAATGAACTTATGACCATTGGATAAATGTGGATGTATCTTTCCCACAAGATTGAGTCACCACTAATAAAAGGGCCATGGTGTGACAAGAGACTATAATTCTTTTGCAAGAGCATGTATCAATTTTTCATTTTTTTTACACTACTTTCATTTTTTAACAAACTGATAAGCATATTTTTCCATTGTGGGCCAATAATAACCCATACGTAAGAGTTTCTTGGCTAAGGTAGGAAAGCTAGAATGTGCCCCTCATATACCTTCATGTACCTCTCACCAAGAAATTTTGACCTCATTGTGTTGAAGACATCAGAGTAAAGTAGGATTGAGACCTTGACTGTAAAGGGTATCAACTAATATTACGTAGCGGAAAGCTTGACAGATAAAGGTTTTACAAGATTTATTGTATAGGTTTGATGGTAAGGTGTTATCCTAAAGATATGTATAAATGGCCCCATACCATTGGGAATTAGGACCAACAATAAGACATATCATTTTATATTGTGGTATATTGTAAGTAGGTTCCAAAAGAGGCTCTACTAAGAACTTATAGTCTACAGGTGACATTGCTTGGCATTTCTACAAGTGAACAAATTGTTTCCATTGCAATAGTAGCTTTGTTACTATCTCAAGGAATCTGCTCAAAAGAAATTGATGTGAAATAGGCCTTGTAATCATGGCCAACATTCTTTTGTAAGGCATCAATTTTTCATCTTTTATTTTATAATCATCATTAACATGTCTAATTACTAACTAAGAGTCACCAAGAACATGCAACTCAAGGATTTTCCATTGCACAACTATAAAGAGTCCAAAAAGTAATGCCTCGTAGTCTGCAATATTGTTGGTACATGGAAACTATATCATATAAGCTTTAGGTATACAATCCCCTTGCAGAGTAACAAAGAGAATGCCAACACTTCAACAACCTTGTGTGAAGGAGCCATCAAAATATAAAGTCCAAGGATGTGTAGATTACATGTTGAAGATTGATTCATCAGTGAAGTCTCCAATAAGAGGATTATCATATGTCACTGAAGCATTGACAAGTTGATTTGTTATAGCTTTTCCTTTGATTGTTTTTCTTTCTACATACTCAATATAAAACTTGCTAAGAATCATCACCCATTTAGCTAATTTTCCTCTGAGTGCTACTTTATTTAAGAGGTACTTAAGAGGATCATTTCTTGCAATGAGATTTGTTTGGTGTGTAATCATGTAATGTCATCAAACTTCTATGATGCAAAAAATATAACAAGGCATGCTCTTTCAATAGGAATATTCTTCAACCCAAAGGGCATGACATTCCAATAGAAGGTTTCCCAAGGAGAAGTGAATGTTGTCTTAATCTGATCTTCAGGAGCAATTTCAATTTGGTTATGTGTATGTGCAGGATCATGATGGGCCAAAAAGTGGCAATATGATGGGTATGTGGCTGATGAACTTTTTTTAATAAAAATTTGATGAAATGAAAAGGGTTTTTAAAGAAGATCCTCAGCTTTCCACCAATATAAATTATGATTTACTTTCAATTTAGTAAGTAATTATTATTCATTTTCTATTTGAATTATGACTAAAGTCGTAATTGATAGGCTGTTTGAAAAACATCTATAGCTTTCAAACGGTATCATATTTTTTGAATCCAAAACATGCATCACATTTATGCTTCACATACTATAGGATTAAGAAAATAAAAATTTGAATTTCATGAAGGAAATTTGACCAAGTTAAGGTGAAAGTGGAACAGTTTTTATATTTTAAAAGTTGTAATAAAATTCATAATTAATTATTTGCTTGGCAACAAAATTACAAAAAATATGTCACCTTGGGACATGATTCCTCTACTTATATCTAAAATAATATAAAAATATTATATCTTTATTGTAGTTGGGGTTGGTCAGACAGGACACCTACTTCTTATTTTTCCACAGAAAATTAAGTACTACTCCATTGAAATTTCAAATTTTCACCAACTATAATTTTTTTCTTTAAACAAACCTAGTAGTTTAGAAACTACATTCAATTTTTTATAGATTCTATTCTTACTTATTTTTTAAATAATATAGATGACTTATTCAAATTTTTACGTCAAGTTGCTTAACTCTGATTTTTCTAAATTTTTTGCCACTTAAGGGCCTATTTTTTTCGTGATGATCCTGCACATACCCTTATAGCCTAAGAAACCATCCATGAGGTATAACATTTTATGTCCTATTGTCAAATCCAATATCATGTCAATGTTTTGAAGTGGGAAGTCATCGTTAGGACAAGCTTTGTTTACATCGCTGAAATCTATGCAAATTCGGATGCCCCCATCAGGTTTTGAAACTAGTACTAAATTTGAAATCCAATCACCATTTTGTGTGCACTAAAACAAATTATTCTATGAACTAGAATCACTATTCTACACAACACATCAATAGAGTTGTTTCATTTTGAAAACAAAATCATCAAATAGATATCTAAACTACTCAAAAAAAGAAAATGCTTTCACATAAACTAATCTCTATTGCATTCCTATCATTCAAGAATTTGTGCTAATATTTAAAATGCTCCCAACAAAAGCATGTGCACAAAGAGCTATAATGAATGGAGATTCAAAATGAAGTGCAAACATTCTCAAATTCAAAATGAAAATGTCACTAAAATGTCATGGAGAAAGATACAAAGCATGGAGATGCAAAATTTGTGTGTAGTGTCAAAATGAGAGGAAAGTCTTGTTTAAATAGGCATCTTTAAGGTGAATGTAGGTTGTGGAAGGAATGTGGGATTAAAAGAGTGTCTTGGAGCAACATATCCCACATGCATGAGGTGGGTGCAATAAAATATTAAAATGGATAAATGCATGCAAATGATAAATAAAGAAAATTGATAACTTAATGAATATGTGTGATATTTTAATGGTTTAATGAATATGCAAATGTACTAATGTATGAATATTTTATTGATAATTTAAATAAATAATGGATGAATTATTATGAGAATGGATTTAGTGAAAATGATTATGGAAATGGAGTTTATGAGTTTAATATTTTAATGACTATAGACTTGTAAATGATTTAATGAGATGGATAAATATTTATAAAATGATTATGCAATGATTATGTATGAAATATGAATATGAGATGGATAGATATGAATGGCGATTTTGGACCTACACAAACACAAAGAAAAATCACATAATTAGTCCAATATGTAAGTTAGAAACAACATTTTCCATGAAATTCATTTGAGATATCAAGAACAAGAAATAAATGAAGAACATGAATAAAAATGATCTAATCTTGCTCAAAATAAACAAACTCTCAATCCCATGGGGGAATTGGTGCCATTTTGATGTGGAAAATGGCCCTTTCCCAATTCCTTACAAGCTTGATGATCAATGGTGAAGATTTGAAGCTCCTTGATACAATTTTGACATAACTAGCTATGAACTCATGAAAATAGATTAAAGTGGATAAAGATGGATGGAAATTGCTCAAAAACTTGAAGATAATAAGTTGCATGAAGTTGTGGATCCTCAATCAAAATGAGAGCCTTATATTTATAGAAGAGAATGATGGAGGAAGAGGAAAAAGGGATGAATGTGGGATCAAACATCAACCAATGACACAATGCCACTTATCAACATTTGAGTGGAAAAAAGATTGGGAAAATTTTGTTGAATGTGTCAATAAATGATATTAGGTGGAATTTCAAATGTATGAAATGACATGTTGGAGGGAGAAAGGAATGAAGTTCTTCCCACTTGGCTCAATGCACAAGGATATGTAAGAGACTTTTAAGGCCTTGTTGGAAGGGACAAGTCCTTTTGGAGGGACTTTTCAAATTTGGACGAATATTCTCACTTGATGCTTTATTGAGAGAAATTAGAAGATTTAATAAATAAAATAAATTGATTTAATATTCAAGTTGCAAAATCTAAAGGATTTGGAGGATTAATATTAGATTTAATCATGATTGAATTAATTTAGAGGAAGATAAGGGGTATGTGCAGGATCATCATGGAAAAAATAGGCCCTTAAGTGGCAAAATTTTTAGAAAAATGAGAGTTAGGAAACTTGACGTAAAAAATTGAATACATTATCTATATTATTTCAAAAATATGTAACAATAGAATCTATATCAAATTGAATGTAGTTGTTTGTCTGACCACCTAACCACAATAAAGTGATAATATTTTTTATATAATATTTTAGATATAAGTGAGGAATCATGCCAGATGTGATGCATTTTTTGTAATTTTTGCCAAGTAAATAATTAATTATAATTTTTTATTACTTATTTTTAAAAAAATATAAAAAGTCATACGTCTGACCACCTTAACTTGGTCAAAACTTCATGAAATTCAATTTTCATTTTTTTAATCCTATAGCAAAATTATAGAATGTGACACATGTTTTGGATTCAAAAAATGTGATACCATTTGAAATTTATAGATGTTTTTGAGTCAGCCTATCAATTAGGACTTTAGTTGTAATTTCAATAGAAAATGAACAATAATTAAGTATTAAATTCAAAGTAAATCGTAATTTATATTGATGGAAAGCTGAGAATCTCTTTTAAAAACCCTTTTCATTTCATCAATTTTGGGTAAAAAAATAGTTGTCAGCCACATACCCATCATATTGCCACTTTTTGGCCCATCATGATCTTGCACATACCCTTAGGTGATTTGACACTTTGAATTAGATTTTAGGATTTAAATATATCAAAATGAGAGGAATGGTTAGATTTAATTAAATAAATTTTGAGTTATTTAATTAAAAGGGGTCATGTTAGACTGAAATCAAATAAAGGTTGATTTATTTAATTTAAAGAAAGAACTTTAGAAGTTAATTAAATAACATTGATTTATTTAATTAAAGAGGAACTTTAGGATTGATTGATAATTAATTAAATATAATTGATCTATTTAATTAAATAGGGGAGTTAGGATTAGTTAAACAAGATGATTTATTGAATTAATAGGAGATAATGATTTAATAAAAAAATTCGATTTATTTAATTAAAACATGAAATGTGATGACTTTAATCAAATAAAGATTATTCGATTAAATGGTTAGTGACGGAGATGATTTAGGATGAACTGGTTTAGTAAATTAGGATCAGGTGTATATAAAATTAATTAGTACATTTTTTCATGTCTAACTTTTAACATGCCCCAATGTTCCCCCAACGAAAATAATTATGCTGGGATACTACCCCCTTAAGAGATTAGATGAAAATTCTAATTTTTGGGTGATCTCGAGAAAAAAAAGGACAAGGTGCCTGCAAGGTCCAGAAAGGTTCCAAGATACTAAAAATGTGCCAAAATGCAACAAAAAGATGCAAAATGAGCCTCAATTATGAAAAAATGGGATTGTGGGTCCAAAACCCTAACTAGATGGCTAAACAAGGTAAAAAAACCTTAACTTTTGAGCTAAAATAGGCCTTGAGAGGCCACTTCCAATTCATTTGCACATTCAACCTTTAGAAAATTTGCATTTTTGAGCTTTGACCCTCATGTGAGATGGTGCAAAGACCACTTTCCTAACATGTTTCTGAGTGTGTGAGAGTGTACCAGTGACTTCCTCACACAAGACCACCGATATGTCATGTTGTCCCAACCTTTCATTCCAAATTTTAAGCATAATAATTAGGGTCAAAGTTCAAACTGAGTCAAGCAACACTATTTGGCACTATTGGAAGCTTAAAATCCACATTATGCGGCCTTAAAGTGCACCTCTTATGAGTCCTATGACATGGTGTCCTAGTTTAGCACTAGGGTTTAAGCTTCAAAGTGTGTCGCATGTGTGAATAGCACCACGGTGGGCCAGTTAGAATTTTATGGCTTAGGTTCAAACTAATGTGTGGTCAAATTGTGTTGTGGCAGCATAGTTTGGAACTTAGAAGTCTTCACTGGCATAGTTTGGAATTTTCAAATACCGATGCCATTGCAAACAGTGACACATTTGCTATTTTGGTCCCAAAAAATCTAAACGAGATCCTAATTTTTTTACAAAACTTGACATTGTGGGTTTAGTGATGTAGGAGGATGCAGAGATTTTACATTCATGCAAGCACAAATCCTCAATTCTTAGCAGACTAATTGAATTTCATGAGCTACTTCAGGAGGACTTGGGAGTGATTGGGCTCTAGTATATTACATATGCATCACCTTTCAAGGCACATTTGGGCATGATGACCGCATTAGCAGAGTGATGACATAGTCAGACATCTTCATTTCACTTCCCTATAGGAAAGGTGACAATGACCCTAAAGGATGTCTGGCACATTCTTTGATTGCCAATCCATGAAGAGCAAGTCATCTATGACAGAGTCATAGGCACTGATGCTTGTTATGAGGTGATGGGTCTAGACCAAATTATTTTTATTCAGGAAAAAAATTGAGCTAGAGTGATATAGGAGCATGTTATCACCATTCTATTTGATTATGGCAGCGATTATCTCAGAACTTTTGGCAATAGATTGGTGTGACTGATAATTAAGTTTGAGATGGGGTCTTTCCTAGGAGTGGATGCTCCACCAGAAAGAGTGCTTTGCATGGTGACCAGTGATGCTAGCCTCACTCTACCATGATTTGCACAATTTTTCCTACTACGATAGCAGGGCTATCAAGGCCAAAGTGACACTTCTCCACATCTAGGCTTTGGAGCACATTGTAGTGCTTCATCCAAGGTTTACACCAGTTGATATGGAGCTAGATGACCTAGTTTTTTGGTGGTATAGAGGTGGCCTTTTGTTTAGCCACATAGGACAACATAGCATCCCTCACTAGAGGAGGGTGATTGACGAGATGATAGTCTTGACATGGAAGCCATATCTTGGGATGGTACAATGATGCTCAATAGCTATTGTTTGCTACATAGGACAGGCTAATGCAGGGAAGGGAACATACCATGGTCGAGTGTTACCTACCCGATCAGGTGGCTAGGCAGTTTGGAGAGGCACATGACATGCCCAATGACCAGTACATAGCCATATTTTCCTGCACTACGAGGGAGATGACATGGGGCTAGTCAATTCCAACAGATGATACAGTGGAGAGTTTGATGAAGCTGGTGGCAAGGCCATGGCCATATGATTGTGGGTAGGAAGATGCTAGGGTGATTTAGGTATACAGAGATTGGTTTCATCCTTCCATTAGATTGACAGTGCCAGGGGAAACCTTTCCATGGCAGAGACCTAGAGGCTAGTCAGCAAGGCAGGGGCGAGGCTGAGGAGGCTGATGAGATGGATACAAAGGAGGAGGAGGAGATGGACCACCTCCACAATAGCCTGATCAAGGACAAAGGGATCAGGTTCTTGGAGATCAGTGGAGAGATGGGGATCCATAGTAGCCGATGAGGGACTACTGGCAATAGCCACCACCACCTCTACCAAAACAATGGGATGCTCTCATCCAATAGTTATAGAAATAAGTTGCCACATTGATAGCTGAGAGGGATTAGGGGAGAGCTGGGTGGGATCATGTCATCCAATAAAGACAGGCGGCAAAGTTATGGGATGCACAAGAGATGGGATGATGATAGTAGCTTGAGAGTATGGCCACATCCTCCTCTCAAAGCATAGTGTCTATGTGATCGTATCGTGAGGTGGTATGAGAGGTAGAGTACTATTAGCTACACTATAGATAGGTAATGCCCCAAGCCACATGGGTTCCATATTTTTCATAGTAGAGAGGGTATAGGCCCTTAGAGGATCACGGGGAGAGACAGGCTAGTGAGGGGAGCAACCAATAGGGCTAGCTTAATTTTTTATTGGAGACACCATTCTTTTTTCCATACATGGGCTACATTTCTTCATAGCCATGTGGGAATTTGATGTATTTTATTGATTGATACACACATTTGATCCTGATTTGTAACACGACAGTTACATTTTATTGATAATCTATGAATAATATCGTTCACTCCGATATGTGTGTTATTTTTTATCTATGCATGATGGATGGGTCTTTTTACTTTCCTATATGCAATGGGATGACATGATATGATTTTATTTTTATGTGATGCAATGCAATGATTCTATTTCATTTGATGTAATGCAATGATTATGTAGATGTTTATGAATGGATGCATTTCTTTTTTCAGTATCTTTTCTATGCACTTCTTATGATGACGTGGATGCAAAAGTTATGATATGTGGATGATTATGACATGTAAATGATCTTATCATGCTTAGAATAAAAAATCTATATTATTCCTTAAATGGTAATGCAAATGTGATGATGATTTATGATGTATCATGGGTGAAAGTCAGATGAGAGATGGATTTTTTGAGTTTTTTGAATGTTTTTTATCTTTTTGAAATGTTTTGAGGCTATTTTTGGTATTTTTGAGATTTTGCAAATGTTTTGATTTTTTAAAATTTCCAAATGTTTAGGTGTTTTATGAGATTTTGACCAAGATAGTAACCTAAATACCTATCCTAGGGGCCTCAGGGCTTGATCAATAGATTAGCCTTGCCTACATTATACATGCAGAGACCACGTAGTTTGAATAACGACTTGACTAAATTTATAAGATGAAGATACGAACAAAATGGATTCCCAACATATTATGACAGACTCCTAAAGGACTCACCTAAGTGTCTTGTGAAATGATCAAATATCAACCTTGCCTATGTTCAAAGATCAGAGATGACGTATTTAGAAAAGAAGAATCTAATTTTTGACTTTTTTACTATCTTTTTGACTTGTTTTTGGGATTTTGATGTGTTTTGAATGTTTTGGGATTTTTTGATTTTATGATGTTTTTGGTTTTTTTGATTTTATGATGTTTTTGGATTTTTGGATTTTAAGAGTTCAAGAATATACACAAATCCGATTTGATGCAAGACATTCCCCTAGTATGATGTGATAGACTCCTTCCGATATAGGTAGGAAAAACTAGCCTTTGGAATGGGTCGAGTAGTACTAGGAGGGATCATGACACAAACACAAAACCAAGCTATGATGTGGATATAGATGTGTGATGAAAAGATGGGATGAATGCAATGGATGAATGATGCAGCACAAGTCACAGCGATCGGGATGGATGGAGAGTGCTTATTTACACATGGCGCTTATTTTCCACGTTTTCACCAAGGTACTTTTCCAAAGTGCCACCGAAGTGGTTTTCACTAGAGGACAATTTTTTTCACTTTACTGTTCTTAATACTTTTTCTGATTTTTTTGGAGTTTTAAATTTTTTTATTTTTTTGGATTTTTGATTTCATACCTTGAAAGATTAGGCATCATTTTTTTTGAGATGGGAGTTGTTCATGGGATAATGTAGAGGTTCCTTTTCAGGTGTTGATAACTGATATGCCCTTGACTTCTAGCTTGCTATGATAATGAAGGGACCTAATCAATTGGGTTCAACTTTTGCCTTGCTAACTAGATTTGGTAGTTCAAGCCATCCAGAAACCACTCATCCAACAACTCTAGCTCATTTAGTTATGAAACCTAGTATTCTTCATCTATGATGTGATTTTAAATTGATATCCTCAAGGATGGGAGCTCAATCTCAATGGGGAGTATGGCTTCTAATCCCTAGACCAGGGAGAATGGGGTGGAACATTTTGGTGTGCAAATGCTTTTCTGGTAGGCCTAGAGGGTAGGATTTTACTACAAGTGTTAGTCATGAACAACTTCATTCACTATCTTTTTTAGGATTTTTAGGATATTTTTGTTTGTATCCTTAGCTTGGTCATTCCCTTGGGGATAATATAGAGTGGAAAAGCGATGTTGGATTTTGAGTTTGTAGCATAGTTCCTGAACATCTTGATTTTTGAATGGTGTCCCGTTATCTAAGATAATGGCTTGAGAGACATTGTAGTGGAAAATTAGGTAGTTTAGGATGAACTTGGATATCTACTTTTTGGTTATGTACAGGTCATAGATATGGCTTCCACCCACTTTGTGAAGTACTCAATGGTAGTAATGATAAACTTATGTCCAATGGATGAGGTGGGGGTAATTTTTCCAATGAGATCAAGCCCCCACTGCGAAAAGGGCCACAATGTGATGATGGGATGGAGCTCTTGAGCTAGAGCATGGATGAGATCTCCATGCTATTAACACTACAAGAATTTGTGTCAATGTTTTGACCAAATAAATGGTCGTGAGTGAAATATTTTCACCTGAAATTGTGTGGCTTATACGTGGTGTATATAGTTTTGGGTAAAACCCTTTTTTCTTGAAAATATAAAATAAAATTATTCTCATTGAAAATTTGAATGTGACTAAATCTATATGTGAATTTTTGAGTGAAATGGATTTGAAACCCTTTTGATCAAAATTTTCTATGTGGTTTCCTATGTGGTAGGTTAACCTCTATTTTGGAGAAAATTCATAAAAACTTCCAATTCAACTCTAGATTCTTCCAACTAGGACTTATTTTATGAAAATATAAAAGTACCGATTTGTAGAGTTCAAAGTCTTCAAGCCAAACATTATTATAATATATTAGTTAGTTTTATTATGACTTTTTAAAAATTTGGTATAAGTAAGTTTTTATAATCAAACATGACGATGATTAGAAATTAAAAAATAAATATTAAAACATATTAATGTTTTTTTTTAAAAATACATGATGCACTGGAGGAAACAATTCTTTCCAAATGGGCACTATTTAATTTTTTTTAATGATAACAAAATTACACAAAAGTTGACTTCGCATGAAAACTATAATGTTCTAATGAAGTTTCGCTTTAAAACGTTATTACAAAAAAAATATTTATCAATTTTTTTTCCATGTACTAGATACTAAAATTATATATTTGGAGTTCGTTTTTTGTAACATGCCATTGACCTTTTTTTTTTTGTGATGTGCCATCAACCTTAGTTTTTTTAAAAAATTTCCACTATTCAAATTTTTCTCTTAAATTTATAAAAAATATGTCAAACCAATTTTTAAGTTTTTGTAAAAATTACAAGTATAAACTTCATCAAGATTCTAGATTTCATTAGTTTACATCATTTCAAGGTTCAAAATATAAAGCACTTTTATGTTGTCGAAGTTGATTTTTTTTTAATTTATTTTTGTCATTTCCTTTATAAAAGTGTCACACAAGTTTTAAATTTTACCATGTATTTTCTTTGGATCGTAAATAACAACATAGTTCCTATCAAATATTGGAAAGACAACTTTCTTGAGATTTGATGATGTAATTATGTTTTTTGATAACTATTAGCTTATTGATTAGATGATATGTTACTTTTCTAGTTTTGTAAGGTTTACTTGTTTTCACTTGACTATATAAAAAATGGATAAAGTAATTTGAAATTATTGTATTTAATGGCTATAAATATACTATATTCAATACTAAATAGAGCTATGGACCCATACAAAAATTTACAATTGTGTTGCAAAGAAACTTCCTAATAGATTTATGATTGAAAACTAGCTAGTTGTTGAATAGTAACATTACCTTTTACTAAAAGTATTTATCAACAAACTTTTAAAACTCTTCATCTTTTAAAATTAATGCCTCCAAGCATTGGTACAACTATGATAGAAGCAAATTTGCAATTGTTTTTAAAGGAAAAATATACTTTGACCAAACATCATGTGTGCAATTTTAGAAACATGTTTTTCTTCATATGTATGTCTATTTGAGATAACAAATGAAATTAAAATGGTTTAGAGACTGTGTGTGTTAGAAAATGAGTCGTGTATAAATTGAAGATGGAACAACCACCATTAGGGTCTATATCTCAATGGTAGAGCACTCTAGTAGCAAATAGAAAGTCATGGGTTCAACTCCTAACTAGTCCATAAAAAAATAACATGATATTAGAACGTCTCATCAACAAATGAGAGATCCTAATTTCAACTTCAAACTAATTCTGAGTAAATCTTGACTATATAAAAATATATTAAGATGTAAATTCTACATAAATTATTACCCTAATATCATGTAGCAAATACCCTACTCTGATTGCTCAGTAGGTTTCGAGTATGCCACAGGTGCTAGGAATAGAGAACCTTGCCAAAATTTTGTTGATGGACTTACCAGTTCTTGATTATATGATTTAAAAGATACTAATACAATTCATTGCATGCCCTACTGCACAACTGTAGAAAATTTTAAAAATCCAAAAATTAAAACAAATACTTTACCAGACTCTTCACCAATTCCAAGCAGAATGTCTCCACCCTTCTATTTCTCAATGGCCTGTCTTTTAATTTTATACCACACTACACATTTGTCACATTGAAAAGGGAATTTGTTTACCTTTTTCGTTTCAATATACTATTCATATGTACGATGGTTGTCTTGGAAACCCCACGACACTGCAAAGTGTTTCGTATACCTGCAACACCATTTACTCTCAAGTTACCCAATGCTATAAAATAGACACATTTTTTCTTGGTAGTTTTGGTGTTTCCGCAAGCTACGCATCAGTCGTTTTACCCTTTACACTAGCTCGTAAATCCCAATGCACTTCTGACAATCTGCAGTCTCTAAATTCAACCTCGACGCAAATAATCAATTTCCAATTTTCCCACCGTAAAAAACTGCAGTGGCGGGTAAGCGATGTTGAGCGATGGGTCTACGTGGACAGTAAACTTTCGCTTAGTTTCAATTGACTGAATACGTGGGAGAAATTACATTCCAACACTTTCCCTTAATTTCGAACACACATGCTTCAACATTTTCCATCCTCAAATTTTGTCTCTATAGTAGTTGCAAACAAATTTTCGGACTTACTCAAATGATACCTTCAAACTATCTTCTAGATCTATGGATCTTTCCTCAACTTTCTTTCCAACTACGACAGTCTTTTTTATTTTTTCGTTCGGAAGCTCCATGTTCCTTCACTTTTCTTTGCATGATTTCTCCTTCAACCTTGTCACTCTAACAACTATAGCTGTATCTACCTTTTACTGGTTCTTCTCTTTCAATTGCAATGATTCCTTATACTAGCTGGAACAATTATGCAACATATAATCTTTGGCTGTGGCCCATTCTTTAAACTCTGTGATCTTTGCTTTTGTGAATTCCACCTCTCAGACAACATCAATTTCTTCGTTCCTTGCACTTCCTTGACTGGCAAGCTTAAACTGCCTTTTGATGGCTACAACTTACTATGAGCTACGACTTACTATCTTTGCCTCTTTTGTTTGGCAGGATCCTCTATGATTTTTCCCTATCTGTATGTGATTTCACTTCACCTCAACTGCGGCTTACACTTCAATGATCTTCAAAATCTCTCTTCTTAAATTGCCTTCAATGCTACTTCAATGTTGAGACAGTTGTTGCAGTAATTGATCTTTTCCATTGATCCTTCGGCAAATACAATCTTGAAATCTTATGAATGAAACCTAAGAAATCCCAGTTTTCTATTGGGATGCTCTGCCACAAGCTCTGGTCTTCCTCACCAGTCCATCGTAGGTTCAGGTGTCATACACTTTCTTTCTTCAACACCTCCCTTTGAGATACACTGCTTGGTGCTTGAGGATTCTAACATTGATTGGCACTTTTCAATTGTCTTTAATAGCTTCTCTTTTTTTGAATTCGCGACCTGCTAAACAAAGATTCACCATCTCCCAATTTTGAAGTTTGAACACATATGCTTCAGCATTCACAATACTCAAATTTCTTTGTCTTTGAAAACTTGCCTTTTGAAAATTATTTTGTCAACTTTCTTGTCAACTGATCTTCTGATCTAGAAAACTCCAATTCAATTTCTTTATTTCTAGAAAGTAATCTTCTTCATGCTATTGCATTTTTCTACAAGAACTCAATTCTATCACATTGTCGATGATGACAATTGAACTTGGTGTCTTCATACACCTTCATCTTCCACTCTCCAACCAAGTCTTCAGACTCACTCAACCTAATAAAATCAAACCATCTACAACTTCTACCTCCTTGACAATTCAACACACATAATGATACAAACAGTGACTACAATCATCTTTTCACTAACAACCAACCTTTCAGTGGCCAGTTTCAACAAAAAGTGACAGTGACTTCATTTCAAACAGTACACCCACAATCTCTCAATGATCTTTCTTTGGCACTCTAAATCTTCTCAAACATACTCTCAAAATTGCAACCATTAAAACATACCATTTAAAACAACAACGCAATCTTCTTTTACCTTCTTGAATGGCTTCATCACTTCCTTACTACAAACATCTGCTTGTTGACAATTTATAACTTCCTCAGGTGAGTAAAAGAACAACTTCCCTGTAGGCTATAATTATCTCCTTGTCGACTTCATCAAATCTCAATTTCCATTGCAGCGGCCTTCTCCTAGCTGTGATTTACTTTTCCACAAGTAGTGGATATTTTGACTTCTTCATCTTCTTCAGATCTGTGCTCGTCCTCCTTATAATAGGTGAGCTAAAAACCCCTTGATGGCTGTGATCAGCGGCTTATTTTGCAGACAACCTATTTTTCTTGATCTTTACTGGAGACTTAAAAAATGACTTAATTGTAGATCTCACCTTTTCTTCTTCAGCAATGCTCATCTATTGGTAAGGGTTGTGATCAGTCTTTCACGGGCTTAATGAGATTGACAACGATTTCCTTTTATTTTTGAATGACGACCACTTCCCAATGGTGGCTTCACCCTCAAATCTTTTTGTATCTACCTTCGTTTCAGATTACAAGACATTTTGGGCACAAAATCTTCCAATTTACGGGC
>VDFB02004095.1:0-31217 GCA_007258455.2 Sequoia sempervirens | reverse complement strand
GAGTTCATTAATTTAAGATTTTTTAATTAAAAATCTAATATTTTGTTAATTAATAATATGAAATTATTTATTATTGTATATAAGATAGTAGTAATTAAGATTTGAATTTATAATTATTCTATTTGTTATATAATTTTTTAAATTATTTATTTGAAGTCATATTTTAAAAATAAGATTTATTTTATTTTAGAAAAGTTATAGATTAAATGTATTTATAAGAATGTATAAATGTTTTGACATCTATTGGATATCTCTTTTTAAATAATATAATCTTCTTAAAATTTCAATTGTATTTTACTATAAAATATAATCATAAGATTATCAAATTTAAATTTTGGTGATAGTAATAATATGATTAATGGTGATTTGAATTTATAATTATTCTATTTGTTATATAATTTTTTAAACTATTTATTTGAAGTCATATTTAAAAAAAAAAAAAGATTTATTTTGTTTTAGAAAAGTTATAGATTAAATGATTCAATTGTATAATTTTTAAGTCAAAATCATTTTAGACCTTCAAAAAAATTTAAGTTAAAAAAATTGCATCTCTACTTTACAAAAGTTAAATATGAAAATAATAATATTTTGTAAATGAATTTATGTAACAAAATTTGTACATTTGATTGGTGTAGAACAAATTAATAATCACTATTTAAGCACACAGTGGTGCCTATAGTTCCTTGGGGAGGAACTAATAAGGAAAAGGAGGGGTAGATAATATCTCACATTCTTTTTGATGATTTTTTTTAGCTTCTTAATTTTAAATAAGGAAAAAGAGGGTTAGATAATATCTCACATTTTTTTTAGATGATTTTTTTTTAACTTCCTAATTTTAAATAAGGAAAAAGAGGGTTAGCTAATATCTTACTTTTTTTTGGATGATTTTTTTAATTGTTTGTTTTTTAGAAGAATATTTATTGGATAAATTATTATGTGAAGAATAGTTTCTTTTATCGATGTTATTTAGTAATTATATGAGTAATTTAAAATGAATGAATAATTTCTTTTATATAGTATTAAATATTCATGTAATGACATTTAAAAAAAAAATAGTTAGTAAAGTAAAGAAATTAAATTTAAGTCGAAAAGTAAATATTAATTATATTTAATTTTAATATATGTATTTTTGGGATTCATATAGGAGGATGAAGATAAAATAATTTGAATATGGAAATTGAGATATTTTATGACATTAGACTAGTATTTTACCCTTTTGACAATACATGGGTAGTGGTAGAATAATAACATATATTTAGCAACATGTTAACTTTCCATAGCTCATTGTGATCATAAGCATTTCCACAATTACATTACCTTGATTTTATTCCATTTTGTCTTAGTAATCTTAAAAAAAATCAATCAATGTATTGTTATAATGTCCCTAGTTTTCAAAATGATTTTCTCATTAGTGTTTATACTATATATATGGATTCTCTAATCATTATTGTTCTTACTTATTGATCTGATAAGTATTATTAAACAGTTATTGTTAGATATGAAAACAAAATAGAAAATATGTTCTATGTATGTAATAGGGTCTTATGTGTCAATGGTAACTCTTGCTACATGGAAATATTCTAATTTGTGTATATTTAAAATTGCCTTCAATGTATTCTTTATCTAAATATCACTTAAGGTATGGTTAATTGGAAAGTCATCCATTGGCGTTAGCCAATATTTATAATCGAGGTCTATTTGTTTAAGAGTCTTCCTTTAAGTTGTTACACTATCATTGTTGTACGAGTTAAATATCCATAGCCTGAATAGTTATTATTGAAATTTATAAAAAACTACTAGAAAATCCAAGTGCCTTATTATGAATTTAGTAGTGTTTAATGGATCGCAAACTTGTTAAGTAGTTACTATTGGTTTTTATGTGTTATAGCATGCTAAAAGGAGATAAAGGTGTTTATAATGTGCTCCTTATTGCACATTTCATTGTGTTGGGTATTAATTTATATTTATTCAAATTGTAATATGTGTGTTTTAGTTTTGTCAAATTATTAGTGATCAAGTCTATACCCCATATGTTGTATTTATACCATTAGCCAGTTTTCTATCCCTGACTTCACCTAAGTGGGTGGTAGCCGTCTGTTAGACAGGGTACCCTTTAGTTGGGTGTATGTGAAAGTTGGTGTTATAGGATTCTTGAGGCATTGGGTAATGGGTTTATGTTGGATTTCTCTTATTTGATTTTGGAAATGTATGATTTAATTATTAGTTTTTGAACTCTTGTGGATCTTACATTATTTCGTAGTTTGCCTCTTGTTATGGCTATTTGGCGAGATGGTCCATACCTCGTGTTTCTACTTAGACTGGTAAAGTTTGGTGTTTTATGTTTGGAACACCCCTTATTGTTGTTAAGTTTTGTATTAGGATCGTGCAATGACACTTTCCCATAGTATCCACCCATTTTCCTTCATAAGCCTTTAGAAGTAGTCACCTTGTATGTGGTCGTTGAGATTGATGTATGTTATGTTTTAGTTGACCTTGTTGTTTGGTCTTGTGATTGTTCTGCTTGTCTGTCTTGGTCGTGGGTCTTTCCTGTCAACTCCTAGCAAGGGGGGTGGACCTTTGGGTCCACGTGGTTGGGTGGAACGTGTTATGCACCCCATTGGGTTCCCAGGTAGTGTTCACGATGCAGAAGTAGATGCAAAGTTTCTAGAGCTTCACGTTGTTGAAGACTTTTTCTCACCTTGTACCTTATTCTTCATTGATGTAATTGTTCTTGTACTTGATGTACTCTTCCTGTTGTTATAAGGGAAGCATTAAATGTAATGTATTAATGTAATCATGATGTGTTGTATCTGTGGAAATATGCTCCACAATTGTAATATTAAACTATGAGTTGAAATGTAATACATGATTAATATTTTTTCCCTCTCTTTTGATCATTAATGGTTGAATGTCATCATTATGTAATCTTGATTTTTAGTCACCTTCATTGATAAAAGTTTAGGATTTGTAATGACCGTTCTGTGTACCCCAGAGGACGCAGATGACTTTGTAAATTTATAATTGCTTTTCATATAATGAATGTACTAATTAATCTTATACAATGTTTCACTTTCAAAAAAAAAATTGTGCTGTGTTTTGTTGTCCTTTGGGGTTAACATGGCAGGGCGTTACATTACAATTGCAACAAATTTGGTCACATTGCAAGATTCTGTAGGAACAAAAACATCGATAGAAGAGGCCCGATAAACATAGTTAAAATTTCACAAAAAGATGATAAAGGAAAGGGGAAAGCGATCATGGAAGAAATAAGAGATTAGATGAAGAAAACATGGGTAAGGAAGAGTGAGTCTGATGAAGGAAATAAGGCTGCACCAGAACCTGTTTCTGGTAATTTCTTCAAAAAATGATCTTAGGCCATTGGCCTACAGGGAGTTTGTCAAGAAAATCCTTTGTCCCCCTATCGGTAGTTGGCACCAGATTGTAGGAAATTATTAGTAGCTGTGCTAATAGTTTATAAATATATTGGTGATCGCTTGTGCTGAGATTCAAGGAGTGGAAGGTCCGCTGATGAATTTTTATTTTGCTGTCTGAGAGAACAGAGTATCCAAAACACCTAGGAAAAAGCATTAAATGCGATAAAGAGATTGGGAGTGTGAGTTATAAAAGCGTATTTGGGACCCTCATTTGTCACCTTGCATTGAAGAAGAATAGAAAGAGAGCCCCTACAACAGAATTTGGAAGGAGTAAAGTCAATTCGTCGGCAAATTCATTAGGTATTTTAGTTGCTTATAGAATTCTCACTTAATTTGGTGCTTGGTAGAAAAATTGTTCGGTACAGAAAAGAAAAATGAAGCAAATCAAAGGAATGGTGAATTTGGATGTGAGAAATATGTTGCTGACCGATGAATTGAAGTGGCTTGAAGGTGCGAAACACAAAAGTTTGGACATTTGGAGTGAATTTCCTTATTTTGACAACGCGGAAGTTGTTAGGTTTATCCTGAACAGATTGAATGATGACATTCTAACTTTGGATAAATCCTATTTCATTTCAAAGGAGGTGATTAAGAATTTGATTGGATTATGCAATGTTGGGGATATTTCAAAAAAGAAGTCAATTAAGAACAAAGAGGTCAAAATTCTAACCAGAGTATCAGGGGATCAGAGGGCTTTGATAATTTCAATGATCAAAGATCCGATAACAAGGTACATTGCGCATGGAATCTCATACAAAATCTTTTTCAAAAACAAGGAAGGCGCAACCTCGGCAGGTGCAGTTTACATCGCTCACAGAATGATAATGGAGGATCAAGACTTTGATCTGTGTGGATTGCTAAAAGATCAATTGATGGAAAATGTGCAACTAATAAAGGAGGTAGATTACCCCTTTAGGTTTGGTACATTGGTCATATGTCTTGTTATGTATTTTCTAAATTTCCTACCACAGATTGATAATGTTGTACGGAGAAAGAATGAACCAGTTTGTAAACAAATTTTTGAACATTCTAATACCATGGAAAATTGTGAGCAAGAGTATGCAAATTTCTTTAAAGAATTGTTAGGAAAGTTTGGAGAAATTAGCATTTCCATTCCAATAAAAGAACTTGAGGTTGGATGCTCTTTTGATGAGATGGAGAAGAAGAAGAAAAGAGAACATGAGATTGCTGATTGCACTCCTCTGTCACACAAGACTCCAAAGATTGAAGGAAAAGGTAAATAATAAGTAATTGTAGACATACCAGATGAGGAATCTGATGAGTATACTCCAAGGGATGATCTTGAATCAGTTGAACCAAATGTAGTAATGGAAGAAGGAAGCAAATAAGAATGTGTTCTATCCAAAGTGAAGATACTACAACTTATTGAGGAGAAAGATGGGATGCAAAAAAATGCTAGCATATGGCTTGATAGACCCTCATATGAGCAGGACTTGATCGAGAGTACATTGAGTACTTATCTTGTGCAAAATAACATTGGTTTGGAGAGTTTGCAAAATGTGTTTCCTAAAGAAATGATTGAGTGCATCAAGGAAGCTATGGTTTCTGAGTCTCAGGACAAGAAAGAGGAAGAAATAATTCTACATTTGAAAGAGCAGTTCAGGCTATCTCTCACAAAACTAAAAAGGGAGATGAATGTGTTGAGACAATGCATCAATACAACAAATAACATCTACAACTATTGTCTTCGTTGGCCTCATGTGGTTGGGAAGTACAAAGATAAGCTGAAGTAGATTGAAGTTGAGTTGAACAAAATTGGTCAGGATTACAACATGTTTCAGGATCAAGATGGTGCAGTAAAGAAAAGGAATCAAGAGTTGCAATCTGAGCATGAAAAAGTTTATTTCACCAGGAACAACCTTGTGGACACTTTTTGGAAAGTGAAGGATTTAACTGAATGTAGGTTGGAGCAGTTAATTGAGGTTCTGATGAAAGGAGAGAAATTGGAAGAGGCAATCACAATTCTAGAATTGCTCATCCAAATTATCAAAAGGACATTAGAGAATAACAATTTGATCATAATCATTGAAATTACAGTAGAAGCTTGGAGGAAATTTCTTCCGAATATGAAAGAAAAGTACAAGATAATTTTCTGACTTGAGTGGCAGTTGTATTTCTTCAAATTTTGATCAAATTCTTGAATTAGCTAAGAGAGTGTAGTGAATTTTGTCATTGATGTCAAAGGGAGAGAGAGTGTAGTGAAAAATTCCTTGTCAATCTAAGGGGGAGTTATGTTTTGAAATTTTGAACTTTGGCAGCATAATCATATTGGTTCTGACACTTAGTCATTTTTCACTAAGTGTTGCCATCAATTCCAAAGGGGGAGATTGTTGGAATATGGCTTCTAGTGTTGTCATTCATGGCAACCTAAGTCATTACTTTGGTCCGTAGATCAGGATTTGTTCATACCGATAGATAGAGTGAAGAATAGAGTGTTACCAGTTCAGAGAATGAAGAATAGGGTATCTAGTTAGTATGTTGATCTGTATACTTCACCGGATCATAATTTTGAGTTGTGGATCTTGGAGAAGGTTTTTTAGCATCTATGTTATCTTATTGCTAAGTTTTGTGATGCCGCATTAATTGATGTATCAGTTAGGGGATCTAACATATTGATTTTCTATTTATTAGCTCTTGGTGGCCAACTTGGTGTATATAGCATGTCGTGGATGTATAAGGAGTAATTGTTTAAATGTTTTTTGTGTTTTTGAATTTTGTTTTTGGGTCCTAGCTGTGCCATGGCTGACTTGTGTGGGTACGCATCAAATATTAAATATGATATGAGCCGACATTTGAAAGAATATTTTTATATTTTCTTGGAGCCGACTTGTAGTGATCTAAATCTTTGTAGTGGATATATATATATATATATATATGAGATTGGTTAAGTCATTTTGAAGTGTGGAAGTGGTGTGTGTTCGACATGTGTTGATGTGTGTGCGAATATCATAAGATCAGTTGAGCGAATTTTACTTGTGCAGAAGAGGATCTCTGTGAAGTGAATTAAGGCAGAGCATAGCGAGGTGCATAATCAGATAGAAGGTCCAGAATCTGATATATGAGCTTCACCAGAACTGAAACTAGGCATATGTTGATGCTATCTTCTTAGTTCAACCTTTTATTATAATTCAAATATTTTGTAAGGAAATGAGCCTTCTTGATTTTGAGCAGTGAGCTCTAGGCAGTGTGCCTGAATGCATGTGCATTCCCTTTTCTTCATACTTTTAACAGAGTATAAATTGTGGATTAATCTCCACCGTGGTTTTTCCCCTAACAGGGTTTCCACATAAAAATATTGGTGTTATAGTGTTCTTATTGTTCCTTTCATGTGCTTGCATCTTTTCTTATGTCTAAATGTTGTAAATGGTTTAAGATCTGGATTGAAAGTTAAATATTGCTAAACACTAATTCACCCCCCTTCTTAGTGTTCCCTAAGTCCAACATGAGGGACCCCATATCCACTTGTAGGTCCAAATGAAACATTTTTAGGTGCCATGAACTTTGAGAAATAATTTTTTAGTTTAGATTTTTTTTCTCTTAGGGATCTTAAAAGATTGACTCAAAACAATGTAGCCTAGAAAGACCAGGAGATTCAAGGAATAGAACGAGGCCTTTCCTAGCATTCAATTTCCCACCATGATGTTTTGGCATAGTTAGTTTAGACCCATGATGCTTGGAGCATAAAATATGCTTGGTGACATGTTTACAATGCTCTCAAATGATGCTTTTTACAAGAATACATTCATTTTTGGCATGGTTAAACAATGTAGAGTTGAAAAAAATGAGAGTTTATAATGGAGGGAATAAATATCTACTTGTAGGTCTAGACATAATATTCATAGGTGCCATAAAATTTGATAACTACTCTATCATGGTAATTTTTTCTGTAAAGGCTCTTAAGAGATTGCCCCAAAATAATGTAACTTGAAAGGATTGGGAGACCCAAGGAATGAATCAAGGCCTCCTCTAACATTCACACACCCACTCAATGTGTTGATGATGCAAGAGCATCCCGAGGGAATAAGCTATCCACATCACCCATGTTGGTGTAATTAAATATGTTGTACCTTGTCCTAGGTCATAATTACACCTTATTTAAGTTTACTTAGGGACCACATAGGAGGTTGTTGGAGAATTTCCACTTTTGGTGGACTTGACATGTCATTACTTTATCACTTCCACCTTTTGTGGACACATCACGTGATTATCTCTCCACCTTAGGTGGAGTGATAGCTATTCATAGTTGTCTCATGTCATAAGATTACGACACTTGTCATAATCTTATGCCCTTCTATGTTCTCACCTTATCTATATAACCAAGGGGTCTCTCTCATTGTAAACAATAACAATCATCTCATATCATTGACATTGAATACAATTTATTCTTTTCATATTCTTTCTCTCTTTTTTGTGCTTTCCATTTGGTCCATAGATCTTGGCATGTATAGCCAATTCTAACATGGTATTAAAGCAGGTTGGGTTCCACTGGAGAGTCTTTTTTTGAAGAGAGATTCCAGATTTGGGGGAGTTCCATTTTTGGCTCTTTGTTGCAGGTTCATATCGAAGCTTGCTAGTGCAAATCTAAGCTCACCATTGCGTCCGGAAGGTTCGAGAAAGTTGAATTTTCTTTTTGTTTCGTCCAAATTGGACATACGAGGCCAAATCTATGAGAGTTTGAAGCTGAAGTGTGGTTGCCAGATCTAGAAGGTAGCTGCAATTTTGGAGCATTTTAATCAAATCTGACCCTTCCATCAATGCTTCAGAAGGGCCAAAACCCTAAGATTGATCATTAATTCATTATTTTGGATGTGTCATCCTGAGGCAAAATCCCGCCTCGAGATTCCCGGACACGACCCCCAGTTGTCACATTAGATGTCGGCACGATTTTCAAAAAATAAAATTATCTGGGCTTTTAAATATTTTCTAAAAATCTTCAAAAAAAAAATACTTTGTACCAACTACTGCTGTTTTGTAAATTTTATTTGTAAAGCGAAATAAAACAAATGTAAAAGAAAGGTATAAGGCATGTTTCAAATCAAGCGACTTCTCGGCGCATTAAGGGTATAGTAGTACCCATTGTTCTCCATGTGGTTTGTGATTCATTCATGGGTAGAGGCCCGCCATGACCTCATCACATCAGCTTCCATTTACAAAAATAATTTCCATCGACCAACTTCATGCTGCTTTTAAAATTCAGTTGCTTCAAAGAAATATGCATACGCAATTTAAATCTGGAATGACTAAAAGTGGCATGATCAAATGCTCATTTCTCGCAATATTCTCAGGCTTCCATTGTAGAAGATTCCCTGGATTGGAATATTCTCGTGATTCCGCTGACAAGCATATACTTTAGTACTGAAGCCGATGATGAGTAGCAACCAAATGAACTTAGTGCTGTTGACATCAGCCTGCCAGATAACATCATCATTTAATTTTTTTGCCCCCATGGTTTCCAGATTTCATAGGCAACCTTGGAAGCCATATCTCGCCATTCTACCTTTTTGGAGCAATGTTTTTGATTTCAATAGAATTCCCATGATTCACATGGTGTACCCACTTTTTGATTTTGGTGCTTACTTTTCCAGAGAATTGCAGATTCACACAGTGTTAAGCCGCTTTGTCGCTGCTTGGGAACTTTGCATTCTACCCTATCTTTAACATTTTTTGGGTGTAGTTTTGAAAGTGCATTATTTTTTGTGTACTTCTCAGTGGTAGGATCATATTGATCTCATTTTGTACCAAAATTTTTACTTGATACTATGGCCTATTTTGGCATCTATAAGCACTAAGATCAAGTCTAGCTTGTTGTTTTTGGCATCTAGCAATTGTAAATGCACTAAATATAAAGTGCCAAATCAAATATTGCTTGGGGGGTTGCTTGATTGAGTGATTTGGGGGGTCTCTTGGTGCATTGTCTTTGATCTGTTTGCTTTTGCTCTCTCATTCTCATGGATCATTCTAAGGTTCCTTTGCTCACATCATATAATTATTCAATATGGCATCAAAATGCATGGATATTCTAATGATAGAAGGTCACTCTCTATATGTTGAAAATAAGGTACCTGAACCTACTGATGATGAGAAAAAGTTAAAATGGATGATCAAACATGCCAAAGCTCTTGGGTGTCTTCGTAGACTAGTTTCTCAAGATTTGTTGTTCCAAATTGAATCATGTAAAAATTCTCATGAAGCTTAGAAAAATTGAAAACATTGTATGGTACTATAGATGAAGTAAGAGGCTATCAAATTGATAATGAATTGATGAGCCTTGATCCTAAGAACTTTGACAACATCCAAGACTACATCACTAAGGTTAATGATCTAAGAGAGCAATGTAAAGCATGTGGAATTGATAAGGACATCCAGTTGCCGTATTAACACAATGAAAAAACTTGTTTGATTATGCTTCTTTTGTTTCTAGTCATACTCATAGATTGACTATCAGTCTGGATATACTACACCTTCATTTGCATCATTTTTTGAGATGTTGATACATGAGCAACAAAAGCTTATCTCAATGGGTCTCATCAAGACTTCTAAATCTCAGGCATTGTTGGTTAGTCAGGTGAAAGAATTAGAATTAGATAAGAAATAGAAGAAAGCAAAGAATAATCAACATTCAGATCAAGTAAATCCACATTCATATCAATCAAAGAAAAAATCTTCATCAAAAGGTGAAACATCTAAGAAGGAGAGGCCTTTTTGTGCATATTGCAAGAAGGATGGACATGAAGAACATTATTGTTATAAGAAGGATATTGATGAGTTGAAAAATCTTCTCAAAAAGAACCACATTCATTTGCCTTCTAGATTTTCTGAATCATCTTCTTCTCCTTCTACTTCAAAACTGTCTAAAAAGGACAAAGGTCAAACATCTACATCAGGATATAAAGGAAAAGCTCTTTGTGCTCATTCAGGTCCAAGATCAGGGAGATGGCTTCTAGATTTAGGAGCATCACATCATATGGCATCTTCACAGACTATATTCTCTTCATTTCAGCCTTGTTCTATGTCTCCTATCTTGATGGGAAACAATACATACATGAGTGTACTTGGGAAGGGATCTATTAGCATTGGGGAAAACACTTTTCAGGATGTCTTGTGTGTTCCTCATTTGACGAACAATCTTCTTTCCATTTATCAGATTACACATGGTGGAGATGGGAGAACTGTGGAGTTCACTCTTGATTCAGTTATCATTAGATATTTGGAGAGTCGAGAGATCATTGCTACTGGGGTGGTTGATCATTCATCTCAGCTATACACCTTTGCACAGTTTGCTTCTGATGATGACCTTGTTCCTACAGCTGTTGATCACATACACCATGATTCAGAGGAGACATTTGGCTTTTTGAGCTTGGGAATTCTCACATCAGATCCAATCCTTGAGCCATGCATTTCATCTCCTCCATCTACTGTTGTACTTGATGATGCTTGTGTTGCTACAGTTTTGGCTCCTAGTGATTCAGTGCAGCAAAACAACCTGGTTCAATTTTCTTCCATTTTGGTATGATTTTAGTTTCATGTTGCATTTTGGATTTTGAGGTAAACTTTTAGAGTCCAATTTAAATAAAATTTAGTTGGTCAATTTTTGAACAACATTGTTGTCATTAATTGAAAAAATTTCATGTTACATTTTTGACATTGATATGACATTGTGATTTTTCAAATATTTGATGGATTCAATTGTTTGATTATAACCATGCAATCATATATTTATTTTATCGAACTATTTCACTTGAATTGGCAATTGATTTTAAGGAGGGAATTGATAAGTCACCATGCAAGAATGTGAAGGAGAATGGCTTGTGTGTGATAGAGAAAATTAAAAAATGAAAGACAAAATCACATAGCCAGATAGGGAAATAAACAGTTCTGCATTTAAAATTGAAATTTGAATATGAAGAGGTCGTGCCCATTAAGGGGAATATAGACCACATAAAGGAAAATTTGCTAAGAAAAGACATTGCAAGGGAGAGAGAAGAAGCAACACCTCGGGAACAAAAGGAATCAACTTATGCAGGAAAGGACCCATGCAACAAACAAGGAGAATTAGGAATATTTGCAACATAAAGAGGTCACACAATATAGAGGGAGGAGGTTGCTTAGAAAACAAAATAAATTAGAGAGTAAAGGGGCATAGGTTAGAGAAAACTGTGGAGAGGTTGCATGTATTGGATTTGGTAAATAATCCAAAGTTAAGTGCAATTCCATATGGAGTAAAATTGAGTGAAAATTTAGCCAGAAAGAGTAGGGTGTGCTCCATGGTGGAGTAAGAATCACACACATGTGGCACATAATTTGAAGGAAATTTATATTACAGTATTGAATAATAAGGGTTGTGGCATTTATGAAGAAGAGAAGATGATGGAAGGAAGTAAGAGTTGTAACTGCAAAGAGAGAAATAGATGAGGGGGTAGTTTGAAGATAGAGGAATTAAAGGAGCAAAGAAGCATAAAGTAAATGTGTAGAAGTTAAAGAGAAAGGCTACAGGAGTGAAGGTGACCGAGAGTGGGAAAGACAATATAGAGATTGTAAAAGTTTGAAATTGGATAAATAAATTTGAATTATCTTTAATATTTTATGTAAATCTGAATTTTAATTTGAACTTGATTGACAAATATAATTATCAATTCAAGTGTTTGCGAGTATTTCCTATTGCAATTGTGAAATTGTGGTTAAGTGGGTTGGGACAACGAGAGGGTGTTTGTTTTTTTGTCTGCATTAGTTGGGGTAGTCAATTTGGCCCTTGGACATACATACCATAAAATATGCTTGTTGACATGTTTATACTACTCTTAAATGACACTTTTTACAATAATGCATTCATTCTTGGTACAATCAAAAGATGTAAAGTTGACCAGAAATGAGAGGGGTTTTTGTGGAGGGACCCCATATCCATATGTAGGTCTAGACAAAACATTCATAGGTGCAATTAACTCCAAGAAATACTCCCTCATAGTTTGGTAGTTTGTTTTCTTTAAGGGCTCTTAAGAGATTGGTTTGGAATAATGTAGCTTAGAAGGATAGGGAGACTAGGGAATGGATGATGGCCTTCACTAGCATTCACCCACCCATCACAAAATTTTTGTGTATTTGGTTTGGCCTCATGATGCATGAAATACAAAATAATCTTGTTGGCATGTTTATACTACTCTCAAATGATATATTTTAAAAGAATGCATTCATTATTGGCATGGTCAAATGATATTGATTTGACCAAAATGGAGAGAGATTATTGTGTAAAGAACTCATATTCACTTATAGGTAGACAAAACATTTGTTAGTGCCATGAACTATAAGAAATACTTTGTTATAGTTTAGCAATTTTTTGTTCTCATGACTCTTAAGAGACTGCCTTATAATAATGTAGCTTGGAAGGATTAATAGAGCTAGGGAATGAATTAAGGACCCTTGTAAAATTCAACCATTCACCCCAACATATAGACACTATTAGTTTGGCCCCATAACACACAAAACATAAAATATGATTTTTGGTACATTTACACTGATTTTAAATGACACTTTTGATAAGAATGCATTCATTCTTGGCTTGGTCAAAATATGTTGAGTTGACCAAAATCAAGAGAGGTTATTAAGGAGGGCCCCTATATCAACCTATAGGTCTAAACAAAACATTCATAGGTTCCACGAACTATGAGAAAAAATTGTCATAGTTTGGAATTTTTTCTCTTAGAGCTCTTTAGAGACTACCTCAAAATAATGTAGCCTAGAAGGATAATGAGACACATGTAATGAACTAAGCCTACCCTAGCATTCACCCACCCACCAAAATGTGTTGGAATAGTTATTTTGAATCCATGCTTTACAAATGCAAAATATGCTTATTGACCCCACATCCACTTGTAGGTCTAGACATAACATTTGTAGGTGTGATGAATTACAATAACTACTTTGTCATAGTTTGACAATTTTTTGCTTTCAAGACTCCTAAGAGATTGCCTTGGAATAATGTATCCTAGAAGGATTAGGAGACCTGAGTAATGAAATGAGGCCTCTAATAACATTCACCCACCCACCCTAATGTGTTGGTGCATTCAATTTGGCCCCACAACACACATAATATAAAATTTGATTGTCGACATGTTTATACTGCTATTAATTTATGTTTTTTGTTAGAATGCATTCAATTTTGACATGCTCAAACAATGTTGATTTGAAAAAATGAGAGATATTATTATGGAGGGTCCCTATATCTATTTTAGGTCTAGAAAAAATATTCATAGGTGCCATGAACTTTGAGAACTACTCCATAGTTTGACAATTTTTTGCTCTTAAGGCTCTTAAGAGATTGCTTTAGAATAATCTAGCCTAGAAGGATCAAGAGATCTAGGGAATGAAATGAGGCTTACCCTAGAACTCGAACCCACTCACCCCAATGTTTTGGCATAGTTGATTCAACTCCACAACACACAAAGTGTAAAATATGTTTGTTGGAATGTTTACACTGCTCTCATATGACATTTTTTTACAAGAATGCATTCATTTTTGGCATGGTAAAATAATGTCAAGCTAATAAAAAATTAGAAAGGTTATTATGGAGGGACCCCATATCCACCTATAGTTCTAGACAGAACATTCATAGAGGCCAAATTTTTTTAGAACTACTTCGTTATAGTTTGGTAGTTTCTTTAAGGCTCTTAAGAGATTGACTTGAAATAATGTATCCTAGAATGGTTATGAGACTTGGGGAATGAACCAAGGCCTCCTCTAGCATTCACCCACCCACCCCAATGTGTTGGCATGGTCAGTTTATCCCCATGATGTATGAAACATAAAATATGCCTATTAGCACGTTTACATTGCTCTTAAATGACACTTTTTGCAAGAATGCATTCATTCTTGGCAAGGTCAAATGATGCCAAGTTGATAAAAATTGAGAGTTTATTATTGAGGGACCATATGTTGACACACAAGTCTAAAAAAATATTCATAGGTTTCACAAACTCTAAGAACTACTTTTCTAGTTTGGTAGATTTTTTCTCTCAGGGCTCTTAAAATACTACCCTAGAATAATGCAGCTTGGAAGGATCAAGAGACACAAGGAATGAATTCAGGTCTCCCATAGCATTCACTTTCCCATCCCGATGTGTTGGCATAGTTGGTTTGGCCCCACCATACATGGAACACAAAATATGCTTGATAGCATGTTTACATTGCTCTCAAATGATACTTTTGCAAAACTGCATTCATTTTTGGCATGTTCAAATGATGCCAAGTTGAAAAAAATGAGGGAATTTATTATGAAGGGACCCCATATTCATTTTTAATTTTATACAAAATATTCACAAATACCACAAACTCCAGGTACTTATTCATCATAGTTTGGTAGTTTTTTTCTCTTAGGGATCTTAAGAGACCAACCTTGAATAATGTATCCTAGAAGCATTGGAGAGTTGGGGAATGAACCAAGGAATCCACTATAATTCACACACCCACCATAATGTGTTGGTGTAATTATTTTGGACCCATGATACATGAAACATAAAATATGCTTGTTGGCACATTTACAATATTCTCAAAATGACACTTTCTACAAGAATATTTTCGTTCTTGACATGATCAAATGATGTCGAATTGAAGAAAATGAAGATAATTTATTATGGAGGGACTCCATATCCAATTGTAGGTTTAGATGAAACATTCATAGGTACCATAATGTTTGAGAACTACTTCATCATAGTTTGATAGTTATTTTCTCTTAGGGCTCTTAAGAGACTATCCTAGAATAATGTAGTCTAGAAGGATTGGGAGAATTTGGGAAAAATAGAGGCCTATAGTATAATTCACCTACCATCAACTTTTTGGTAGAGTTGATTCGACCCCATAATGCACAAAACACAAAATATGCATGTTTTCACATTTACATTGCTCTCAAATGATTTTTATAAGAATGCATCCATTCTTGGAGCGATAAAAGAATGTCAAGTTGAATAAAATGGAGAGATATTATTATGAAGAGATCTAATATTTTCCTCTAATTTTAGATAAAATATTCATAGGTTCCATGAATTATGAGAACTATTCTGTCATAGTTTGATAAATTTTTGCTCTTAGAGCTCTTAAAAGACTACCTAAAACAATGTAGTTTGGAAGGATTAGGAGAATCAAGGAATGAACCAAGGAATCCCCTAGAATTCAACCACCCACATCAATGTATTAGAATAGTTGATTTGATGTTGTGACACACAAAACACAAAATATGTCTATTGGCATATTTACAAGTGTTTCTCTCAAATGACATTTTTGCAAGAATGCATTCATTCTTGGCATGGCCAAATGATGTTGATTTGTCCAAAAATAAGAGAGGTTATTTTGGAGGGACCCCATATCCACTTTTAGGTCTAGACATAGCATTTTTAGGTGCTATGAACTCCAATAATTACTCCATCATTCTTAGGGCTCTTTAGAGGCTACCTCAAAATAATGTACCTTGGAAGGATTGGGATACCTAGGGAATATATCAAGGCATACCATAGAATTCACCCACCCACCCCAATGTGTTGAAATTGTTTTCATCCCCATGATGCACATAGTGCAAAATATGCTTTTTTTGAATATTTACACTACTCTCAAATGATGCTTTTTACAAGAATGTATTTTCTCTTGGCTCGATCTAAGTTGGTCTATTAGATTTATATTTTGATATAATTATCTTTCCATTTTTTTTTCTTCTAACTAATAGTAGTATCTACATCCTAGAAAAAAGTTTCTAACTTTTTTTTAGTTTCCTGAGATGAGGTAGGATAATTTTTATGTTGATTTCCCCTTGGATTCCTTAGATGTGGAGGTAGAGGAAAATTCATGCCTACATTTTTGTATGCAGTTTATGGGATGCATCTCTATTTCTTGTATTAACATTTTCCTCAATTATAATCCTACCATAATCATGCCTAAGGGTTATCATACTAGTTTTGTTCATATTTTTAACTGATTCATTTGAGGTATACTAATCATAATCTTTCAATGCATCTTTTCTACTTGAAGTACCTGTTATTTTAGTACTTTGGGAATTATGCAAAGGTGGCATACCTAGATTCTTAGCTTTCTATTGATCCTATCATCTCCTTGCATGAGGAGAAATCACATGAGACATTTCTTGATTTTTGGGTCATTTTTCTATCTCCTTTTTTGTCCTCTTACTCTTGCAAATGATTTCTGAGTTTATAATTGACAAAGTCACCACTCCTTAAATCAAGATGTATTAACCTTTATATCAGCTAGGTTTTGATTTTGTATCAACCAAATACCAATTTTCTTAGTTGGACCATGGTTATTGATTAACTAGGATCTTCAAATTGAATACTGACTTAATTTTTACCTAGAAATGATGCCATCTTAGATGTGATTTGAGTTATAAATTCCCAAATCTCTAAGGTTAGATATTTTCCCAAGTGTCAAGGGTTTCAAACCTAGGAAGAAAATCACAAAACTTGTATTTAGGCTAGGAAACTAAGGACCAATTACTGAGGTGGGTAATACTTCCTTAACTTCTAGTTTTGCAAGACTAAGGGGGTTCTCATTTGGTGTTGAATTGATTAATACTATAGGTACTGAATGATTACCTTTCTACAAACCATACTTGTTACACAATGTATACCTATATTGGTTGTCACAATATACCTATGCTATTTGAACATATAGTGTTAAGAACCTTTACATGAAAAAAATGATTTCTATGAACAATATTAAATAATGTAGATATAATGACACCTATTGTTGATATACACTTACACCTAAAATTGGGAGAAATGACATAATTAAAAAAATGTTTATAAAGTTTATTTTTGATTTAAATGTGTTGAAGTGATAGGATAGATGGATAATAAAAAATCAATGCTTATGTCCATTTGGGCACAAAATATAGGGTTTATGCAAAATATATAATAATTAAAACCATGTATGATATCTTAAGAAAGATATACCTAAAGACCATATTTACTCAAATGCACACATGAACTAGGTTCTACATATGCAAATAAATGAATAACAAAAATTATAGAATGAAACAAAGAAAAATGGGGGATTTATGAAGGCTTGAAATGTGGGGTGAGCCAAATATGATAGGAAATGTACCCTATTTTCCACTATTTCTTTTAAGAAATGAGATCCAAACCATGAAGTGACTAACAACTAAAAGGTGAGTCAAATCAAGGTATGAATCAACAAATTTCTCCTTTATGCAAGGATGGGGGTATGATTCAAATAGAACTTTGGGGAGAAAGATTAAAACCATCAAATAAACTCCAAAATGCAAGCTATAAAATGCAAATGAAAGATTGTACTCAAAATTAATGGAACTAGCAATCAAAAGACAAATTTGGAAAAGGGAGAATGATATTTACCAGTCACCAAAAGTTCTTTTTTGAAGCTCATTGAGGACTCATTCTCCCTATGGTGAATGGGTCCTAGCTAGGGTTGTGTAAAAAAGCTTTCTAGGTTCTCTGCCTGTGTTTGCACTCCTAGATTCCCGAGTTTCATAGTCGGAGAGCCAAAAATAAATCCTATAGAAGAGTTTCCATGAGATGAAAACTTTCCTTGCAACTTTGACAACTTTGAAACTTTCTTCAATTTTGCTAGATTCAAAAGATCTTCCACCTAAAACCTACAAACACAAACACAAGAGGAGAAAAATGTTGTTTTTGGTGATGGGGGGTTTCCCTTGGTCAAACCCCGTTTGAGTATTAAAAATTTGAAATGAAATCAAATGGCATGAAGGAAATGATGAATGAATAATGAAATGTCACCACTCACCAAACCTTTGATTAAACCTTGGAATGAAAATCTGCAACTAGCATGAAGTGGCCTTAATGGACGTGGATCTTGACCTTGAAACTTGGTTTGAAATGTCTTTGAATACTTGTATAGATCTTGAACTCTACATCACCATATTAGCTCAAACAACATGCATGATGAAAGAAGGCTTTGACATGATAATAAGATCTTGAATGCTACAATTATCTTCAATAATTTTGCTCTTGAATGCCTTAAATGCTCTTGAATTGCTCTTGTGAAAGTACTCTTAGCTTGCTTGAAATATTTTAGGTGCTAGCTTGAAAATCTTAGGATGAAACATAGTGAAGTGACCTATTATTTATACATATCTTAACATTAATTCCCAAAATTCAAATATCACAAGTCGACATCTGAATATGCATTTTAAATCATTAAAATAACAAAAAAAACATAGTTTAAATTTAGTCTTGTTTAGCTTTAAAGGATGTTGTGGGGCTGCTATTGGTTTATGATGTATTTTAATTACAACTTGCTTTTCTTTGTATTGGGTTTCAGGCCCCATCAAAACCCATTTTTTACCTCTAATAAAAAACATAGTTTAAATTTAGGTCCTAGGCCTAAGTGAGGACCCATTCCCCCTATGGCGAATGGGTCCTAGGTCACTTACCTAGGACACACATTATTCAAGGATGAGTGTTATGTTTAGGCATTTTTGAATGTTAGATTTTACCCTTAAGAAAATGAAATTAATTAGGTTTGGATTTGAATTGAAGGGGCCAATTAAGGTTTAATTAACCTCAATTAATTAATGAATCCCTAGATGAGTGTGAAAGTGTAAAGGTACACTTTACAACACCAAAAATAAGGTACAATTAAGTCCATTTTAATAAATAAGGTCCTAAACTTAACGTGAATATGTAAAACATATTACAACACTAAATTAAGGCATGATTTAGTCCTTTTTTATTTAATATTATTCTCAAATTAAGTGTGAAAAAGGGATACTTTTTCCTACACTACATTTAGCCCCCTCTTTAGTGAGAGGATGACCCTATGTCAAACTCACACTAAAGTAGACATTCAAGAAATATGTATGCAACAATGACAAAGATAATCAATCATACAATATCAAAGACTAGGAAGATAAAATCGTTCGATGCAACACGAAACACATCTAATCTTCTTTTTGTCATGTGCTCACTCCAGAGTAGTGGAAACTCAAGCTGTCCACTAGGTGAGTATCCCAGTGGGTGGAAAACCATATCTAAGCTATCCCTTTGAAAAATTAAATAAGGTGCCACAAGAAAAGGTTTCGTGATTCATAAGGATTAACAAGCCGCATTATGCTAAGCACCTATGAACAAGGCAAGGCTCCACTATAAAGCAAGGTGTGTTATGCTTGGTTCCCTTTAAGAGGATTTCGAGATCCATAGGGCTTAACAAGCTATGTTATGCTAAGAACCTATGAACAAGGAAAGGATCCACTAGCAAGCGAGGTGTGTTATTCTTGGTGGCCTTGAATTTAGGGGTTCAAGCTTCACAAGGTTAACAAGTTGTATTGTGTTAAGCACTTCAAAAAATTAATGTTAGTAAAAGTTTGTTCAAAGGGATTTTTCTTAGGTCATGTAAGGTAATGTCTCCAAGAGAGGACAAGTCAAGAGTAAAAGATTCACAACTTAGGGAATGCAGTGTGTCACATAACCACTAAGAGGAAAGTTGTACGCTAAGAAATATCACACTCTTGGAGGACATCAAAACCAATGACACCACCAAGAAAAGGATGCATCGTAGGAATAAAGAAAAATTGCACCATGAAACATGAGAAATGTCAAAATATATTGTCAATGTATTCCCCCACTTTAAAGAAATTGCTACACACTTGTTGTGAGAAATTGCTCTAAAGTAGCCAATGTTTAATCCTAAGACATGGGAGCTTACTCAGAAAACCCTATGCCAAGTCATATGTTTCCAAATTAAGATATTTCATGAAAAAGGAAGAAGGGGTTTCTCCCAAAAAAAATAAGGATTTAAGGATTTGGGGTCAGTATATCTTTTCTACAATGTTGTTATAGATCTTGAAAATGGCATCATTCCCCAAATACTCGTAGAATTGGAAGAATGACACATAGAGATCGAAAAAAATAAAAACTTTTGGGTCAACATGGAAGAGACCTAAATGTCTTGATGACTTGTGTCATACCCAAAAGGAAAACACAAGACAAATGAAAATATGCATGTTTACGATATAGAGAAGAATGTAGATACAACTAGGGGAATGCATAAAAAGAGAGAGATACATCACATAGAACAGTATGGGGGATTGCATTATGCACATCCAATCACACAAAGAACATGAAAGATAAACCCATGCAAAAGAATAGTAAGGAACATGCGAGTCAATCTATAGTGGTTCATCCACATCCCAATCTTGTTCAGTATATACGAAAGGCAGACAACTAGCCAAAGGGACAACAAGTATTGAACTGGGAAATGCACTGAGTTCAACACTCTTATTAGTAGGATCATCTTTGAGCTCATAAAAGAGGCAAACATTTGATTTAATTCATTATGCACTTCCTCATCAATCTTAGCAATTTCAATGTCATCATCCAAACTAATCACAACAGGAGGTCGAATGATAATGTCCATAGGAGTTTGTTGTTGTTTATGTTGTGGCAAGAGAAAAGTGACATTATGCCTTGTTGACGATAAGTTTGGATTTTGATTTAATATGTGGTTCTTTTGTTCTTTTTCTTGCAAAAAATGAGCAATAGCACGACATCTATGCCTACACTCTCACATTTCGATTTCTTCTCATTTTTTTTCAAGTTGGGTTTGTGTAGAAGCGGGTTTGTCAACCATAGGTTTCTTTTCTTCCATTAGGGGAGGATCAAAAGGAACCATGGGAGGTTGTTCAACCACTTTCTCTTTAACTTTGTAAACCTTTTTGATTTTGGGAGGCACAATAGGATTGTTTTGGTTGTCTCATGGTCTCTTATATGAAATGGTAGGAGGATTTTTCATAGGCTGGTCTTGGATAGTTGGAAGGGCTTTAGGTTCAATCATGGTTTCATCAAGGATAGTTGGCTCAGTCATGGGTTGATGCATATTACTAAGGGATAATTCTGCTATGTGCTTTGACTTAAAATTTTGGTAGGATTTGAAAAAGAAGTCTTCATGGGGTTTAATAGGTTCAATATGCTTAGGAAAAAAGAAATGCAATAAGAAGTTCCCACAGGAAGACACATGATTAAAGCCACTATGATGAACAGTAAATATCTCATTACCACATGAAAATTTTAAGCATTTATGCACAACTGGCGGGATGTCATTCATGGAGAGAAGCCATGGATAGCCTAACTTCACTTGAAATTGATTCAATGTTGGGATGATGGTGAATGAGACATTTAAGTTTTTTGGTCCAATCTTTAGAGGAAGATTTATCAAGCCAATCGTAGGGTAAGAAAAACTATTATGCAAATTTGGATCCATGCTTTTGGTTTGTCATATATATCTTGATAGAGTTCATGCACAAATAGGAATTCTTTAGTGATTACGCTCTCTACACAGACATGATCAATTAATATCCCATGAGTAGGCTTGTCATTGATTCTTCTAACTATGCAAAAAGGACCATCAAGTGCATGTTTGAGTATGTCTTGTTGTGAGAAAGCAATATCAAGCGGTATTTTGGTTTGGCCCTTATGAGGTTTAGCTTCAATAAACACCACTACTTTATCCATTTTGTATTCATTATCATCTTTTGTGTTTTCATCATCCGTGTCAACATTCATCACATCATTCTTTGTTTTACTAGATTTGGCAAATGAAATAGTGTGTTTCGGCATGGGATTGGTAAAGATTTGTAAGTTTTTATTAGGAGCTACAAACTTATTACCTTGATCATTCACACATCCAATTTGAAGTTGATTATAATCAATGAGGTCTTGAACAAGATTTTTAAGACGTTTACAATGTTTCGTATCATGTCCATTTTGTTGGTGGAAATGGAAATAGGAATTTGATCTTTAGTTTGAAGGTAATGGTTTATTAGGACTAGGAGCTCTGATAGGAGGTAAGGAAATCATATTCTTGTTCAAGAGCTGCAACATGATATTATGAAGTGTATCAGGTAGAGGGGTAAATTTTCTATTCCTATCCCCAAAGGCAAAGGAATTTGTCATCTTTATAGCAGCCACTTGGTTATCAACTTGTTGATTTGGTTGAGGGGAATTAAGTTGTAAAAAGCCCCTATTCCATTTTTTGAAAGGTTGGTAACTATTTTGAGGTGCAGATTGAGACTTTTCAGGATGACTAGGGGGATTTTTCACGTCATGACTACTAACCGAAATTTGGTAATCACGAAGGGCTGTGCATAACTATGTGAAGGAGGGAAATCTCATCATTAAGATTTGTTTTAATTTTGTCAGAAAAATTGAAAATAAACATTCTTTGAAGGTTAGCATCAGGAAACTTAATGTTTGTGAATAAAGCATTTGATATCGTGCTATGAAATTAGTGACTTTCTCATCATCGTTTTGTTTATATTTCATCAGGTCAACTAAAGTCATCTTGGGACCCATATGAATTTGGAAGTGGTTGTAAAAGGCATCAATAAGTTCATTGAATGAACAAATTAAATTATTTGGTAAGGAGCAAAACCACTCTAAAGTGGTATCTTTCAAGGATCTAGGGAATAGCTTAGCCAAGAGTTTATCTTCAAAAATGAAATCACTACATAGGGCTATGTAAGTGGAAACATGGATAACAAGATCTCCTTTCCCACTATATTTCTCAAATCTAGGAACCTCTATACCTTGTGGCATTTGTGCTCTCAATATCTCCAAGGATAATGGATTGGTTTTGATGTATTGTGAAGGTTGACCATTGTTGTTTTGATTTAGGGTTGCAATTTTTTGTTGAAGGGATGTCATTTTTTGCAAAAGTGTGTTAATGATGGGATCATTGTTGGTGTTATGCAATGGATGGGAATAAGGTGGAGTGGTGTATGTATGTGAAGGATAAGTGAATTATAAATTTGTGAGTGGAGATAGTTGAGGAGAGTTTGAATGCAGAAAGCTAGAAGGATTCCCAGTGGAAATACCTAAGTGTTAACATTGCTAGTAGGTTGGATTGTTGTTGTAACATGAGTAGGAATAGAGATGGGGATTGTGGAAGGAGGAATTGAATTCCCTCCTTGATTTTGGGTATACCCCAAATTTTGAGCACAACTAGCCATAGTAGGGGTATGTTTATTAGTGATATGGGCTAGAATTTGCAAAAAATATATTCCGTTTTCATCTTCAAGCATTTTCCTTATGTTATCTAGCATATAAACCTTATCAGGACTCACAAGATTTTGCAATTTCTCTAAGTATGCATGTATCAATCTTATGCTTTCTTGTAGGATATGAGTAGCATTATGTATATGAGTTGTGGGTAAGTGCAAGAAGTTGAGTCCACATTTAAGGGAAGTGTCATTTTTCAGCTCTAAAAAAGGTACACATTCATTTTTTAGAATAGGTACCCATTTTAAAGTGGGTACTTGTTCCAAAAGGTTTGAAACTCACAATACATGTTTTTTCTTTGCATTTAGGCTTAGAAAAAGCATGGTAACCCAATACTTAGCCTTGTACTTGCAAGTACAAGGTCATGGCAATTTAAAGAGAAAAAAATAACTTTGGCAATATAGTTGATGATTTTTTTTTCAAAATGGTTTTATGAAATTAATACCCATTATAGATGACAATGTCTAGTTTTCAAATATGTATTTTTTATGATTATATTATATTTTATATTTTCTAATTAACTTATGAGGAAATTTGTAGTGCCCCTCTGTATTGACCTTCCTTGAGATTCGAGTAAGCTGTTTATTTGTGATGTCATGTTGATTTCGTTGTTTAATGTGTTATTGAATTATGTGGTGAACTTAATATTTTAAATGGCTTTGTGTAATTAGTTAATTAAATTAAAATTGGTTACATTGTAATTTAAATAAATTTGGAATTAAAATAATGATTAGATAAACCAATTTTGTAAAATAGAAAATAAAAGGTTTATTATTAAATAAATAAATAAATTTGTTTTGTAAAAAGTATTATTTTAAATTGTATTTAATAATAATTGATAATTTATTATCACGTGAGGATAATTATTTAAATGTGGAAAAATAATGTGATTTAAAATAAATAAATGAGATAAGATTTCAAACTGATGTAAAAACAAGTGAAAATAGAAAAAGATGGAGTGCATGCACATGCATGACTCCAAACTGATTTTCGAACTAGAAACTTTCCAACTTGGTTGATTTTTGGTTTCAAAGCTTATCTCTTGGATTTTTATTTTGGGAAAAACAAAACACTTTCTTGTTTTGGAAAATGTTTTCATCAGTTAATGTTGTTTTCAAAAAAAGAAAACTTTGCTATGAAAATATAACTCTGCAAAAATAATTTTGAAAAAGGAATACAGTTTGATATTGATATTGTTTTGAAGTGAAGTAGTCTCGGAAAGTGACTAAGTTCTGGAGAACGGATCATTGGCTGCGAAAGAAATCCATTGCAGCACACCTTCTCCGATTTCAGGTGTAGGACTCCAGGTCGGTCATTGAATTTCATTTGTATGAAGTTGGTTTTCTAAAATTCAGTGCTGGAAGTTTGTTGTATTTGTATTTTGGAATTTGATATTCCTAGTTCCATCAGTTGTTTTCCTTGGGTTTTCTTCACTGCCTTTATACTGGTTCAATAGTATCATTAAAAATTGTGATTTAGAACGTGTCTTAAATATGCTCCATAGGCACGACTGTTAGGAACCCTTTCCCTTTCTATTGATAGGCTTTGATCTATGGAAATTGCGCAACATCCAAAAGAATTGGAGTTTATAGCTTTTTGATCAACATAAGTATAGTGGCGTCACTGCATATGTTTTCCTTGCTATTGTTGCTTTCATTTTCTTTCTTTGCAGTTTAAATTGTCCATTGCTTGTGTCCTAGATTCGATGGAGGGAAAAGTTGGTGCTTCATTTTACAAGTTTGTTTAGTAGCCGAATTGTTGGCTGGGTGGTTTAGTGCGAACCTTAGTTGGTTTTAGATTGTTTCATTTAGCATCACCAATATTCTCCACAAGAAATCTTAGTCACTTTCTATCTCCCCTTACCACTATTTGTAGCCATAACTATTCATTCTACAACCGATACCAATGACCAGAAATTCGATTCATTATTTTTGAGTCTTATGAGGGCATTTTCCTTTTTAGTGATACGCCTTTGGCCTGGAAGGCCGAATTCTTCTTTTGACCTAATGTAATGACTTCATATGAATTGAAATAGTGGTATTCATGCATTCAATGCCTTACTGGTTGCAATCCTTAGTCTACAGGGAGTCTTTCAAAAAAAGTATGATATAGCTAGTCTTACATCGTCCCTAACAACAAAGGAATATATTTTACATTCTTTACTTTGTTTGGAGTTGACCATCCTAGGAGAAGTCGGCTATGTTGAAATCGATGTAAGGAGAGTATTCAATTGTTTAGAATTGACTTATATAGCTGATTTAGATCCTTAGTCTACAGGGAGTATTTCAAAAAAGTATAATATAGCTAGTCTTACATCATCTCTAACAACAAAGGAATATATTTTACATTCTTTACTTTGTTTGGAGTGACCATCCTAGGAGAAGTCGGCTATGTTGAAATCGATGTAAGGAGAGTATTCAATTGTTTAGAATGACTTATATAGCTGATTTAGGATCCTTAGTCTGGGAGTATTTCAAAAAGTATGATATAGCTAGTCTTACATCGTCCCTAACAACAAAGGAATATATTTTACATTCTTTACTTTGTTTGGAGTTGACCATCCTAGGAGAAGTCGGCTATGTTGAAATCGATGTAAGGAGAGTATTCAATTGTTTAGAATTGACTTATATAGCTGATTTAGGACTTGACATATATGAAGCTTTCTATTGCCCTTTGAACCATAGGCTGGAATAAGCATTGGATGAAGTATTTTATATGTTATGTTGTATCTCCATTCATTTCCCCACAGGAAGCACACCCCCATAAGGCTGTCCTATGTTGCATTAGATTAGCAAGGTCATTCGATATGTAGTATAAACTCCCATTTTTTATTGTGTTCTAAACCTCTATGTTATTTATATGGCTGACATGAAATATAAATCTCTGTGTTTAGTATGTGACCGTTTTATATTACAAATTTATGTGATTATTATGCGGCCTTTATGCAACATAAATCTCTATGATCATTATGTGGCCAACCTATAATATAAACCTCTGTGATCATTGTGCGACTGATATGTAAAATAAACCTTTGTGTTTATCATGCATTCGATGAGTATTATAAACCTTTACATTTGTTATATGATCAATATGTTAGAGTTTGATTCTTTAAAACCTTCAGCATGGTTTGTTCTTGCTTGAGCTCTACAAATTTTTGTTAGGCAACCAAAACACCTATATAGAGTTCAACGCCATATGAACAATCACTGCACCCTTAACTCTGTTGTAGAGTCAACTCCCTCATGATTGACTTGGTGATGTTGGGTTAGCATCTTCTTGTCTTGATAGAGGGATATACTAGTTTTGTTGATGTTTGTTTTTTGAAAAAGTGGCTATATGAAGACTAAGTTCAAGCGCCTTGAGCACACAGTGATGTATATTTTAGCATATATATATATACATATATAGATGTGTGTTTGGTTAAATGTTGTTAAAACAACAACTCAATTAAAATTATATATATATATATATATATACACACTTAATAAATAAATATACCTATATATATATTTAGGTATATATGTATAAGTTTAAATCATGATTTAGAATACAAGGGTAATTTATTGGCATTGAAGTGCATATTTAGATATTTACAAAATATGTTTATATAATTTCTTTAATTAATTTAAATGATTTTCCCCACGAGTGAAAAGATAAAATGGATTGATGAATTAAATGTTCTTTGAGATTTATCATTGTGATTGCATTAGTGAAAATTAAAGAATGGTTTTATGGTTTGTTGTGAAATTGTCTCCCTCTTGAGTTATTTTGATTTGAGGAGATTCTATATGTTGAATTTTTGTTGAAACCCATGATTTGTTTTGATTTACCCTCGATTGTGAGCTCTTGGGTAGTTGGTTTTTAGGCTTCTAGAGGTGGGGAAAAATGTTGCTTCATAATTGATTCTTTGCGAACAAGTGTTCTTATGCTCAATTTGATTTTGTGAGCCTTGCACTTGGAAGTTGTTTTACTATGAATTTCTAGGGTGAGATGGTGCATGCCTCACTTGATGTATTTACTTATTTGGCCTTGATAGTTTGTCCAAGTTGGTTTCCCCATTTGTGATCAAGAGATTTTGTTTCTAGTATGGAGAGTGGCTTCCCATGGGGGCCGAAACCCTAAGTGGTATCCAGGGTAACTTGTGTGGAAGTTGAGTTAATCAAGTGATAACCTAATAAACAGTTAGGGGGTGGGTATTAATCACACTAATAGAAGATATAATGGATGCCTCTCTCATGGATCAAGCGCTTGTGCAGGATTGAGATAAGACAAGAAGGCTTGGGATGGAAAATCGACTACCTTGTCTTCAAGAAAGGTAAGTTGATTTTGCATGTGTAAGAATGGGGGTCGAGGATCAATTGAGGTTTCTAGGGTAACACAGGATGGGGGTCGGTAACCTATGAAGGTCTGCATTGGGTAGCCCATGTTGAGCCATGCGATGACACTCTTCCCTTTAGAAACCTTGTGTGTTGTTGTTTCCCCTTGTTTTTGTTCCTCTGGAAGTAGATGTTGTCTTGTTAGCCTTATTTATTTTACAATTTTATGTTGTGGGTATTTCTTGTCATCTCCTAGCACATGGGGTGGGCCTTAGGGTCCAAATGGTCAAGTGGAACATTCTATGCACCCCATTGGGTCCCCAACTGAAGATCAAGTTGTGTAGAGTTATACCATTTGCAGTGACTCTAGAGATGTGCAATAGTTGGAACTAGTCTTGATGATTTGTAGTCATTCATTTTAGTTGTATTATCCCATGTTACTATACTATTCTCGTTCATGTTGGGAAGCACTTTTATATTGATGTAATCCTCGAACGATGGATTCTTATCGTAAATGTAATGTATATTGATCCTTGTATTATTACGTGTTTATTGGTTCATAATATATGATCTTTAGTGGTGTTGTATCTATGAAAATATTTATAATTAAATTCATAAGTGTGAAGGATGTTTATGTAATGTAATAGATGTTGTTTGTTCATTCTTTATGAGGGTGTTAAAATGTATATTTGTGATTAGTTAATCATCGTTATGGGTTTGAGATGATGTTAGAGATATTCAAATGTAATGCACTCATGTAACCCCAAGGGACTTAGTTATTTTATATATACATTTGTGTGGTTTCATTTCTTGTAACGAATATGAACTGATAACTCATATTAGTTTACTTTTTTTTAAAAAAATTGTGCTATAAATACTAGATATTATATTGTACTTTGGGGTTTGTGTGGTGGAGTGTTACAACTTGGTATCAGAGCCAAGGTTATCAAACACTGGGTACTCTACGTTAATTGAGCCCATTATGTTAACATTTGCACTTAACTCTTGAACTTATATGTTTCGCTCTAATGTTGCATAGGAATATACCTAGGGGTCGGGGTCATGGCCATGGTAGAGGCAGTGGTGGTGGTCAAGGGGTTGACCACCAAAGCACTTCGTCTCAGATTTCTCATGGGCTTGAACGTGAGGAACACTAGGGTTCACAGAACAACCCAGGAGGTGGAGGTCAAAATCCAAAGCAATTGAGATTAGAGGGAGTGCAACTATGATAATTACTAGAGGAGGTTCTTGGTCGCCTAGGCCCTAGGAAGGAGGAGGAGCAATGGGTGGTCAGGGATATTGAGTGATCACCGAGAAGGGGAGATATATTAGTGGATCAAGATGCCATGGTAGCTAGTCACATGAGAGACCTGTTGAGGGCACACTCACCCACATTTGACGGTACTGGTGGAGGACTGGAGGCTGAAACTTGGCTAATTGATTTGGATCATGTCTTTTCTATGAATCCTTACGACAATAATAATAGGGATAGGTGCCCCATCATGTATCTCAAAGGTTTTGCATCCACATGGTGGCAATTAGAAGAGTAGGAATTGTACCTAGACATTGGTTTAGTGACCTGGGAGTTATTCATGGAAAGGTTTAGAGCCCATTTTCTATCAAAACATTGGAGACAACACCATGCAGATGAGTTCCATGAGTTGAAACAGATGGTAGTGTCCACAGAGGAACACTATAGGTTTCATTCATAGGCAGCCGCTTCTGAACTGATTATGGACGATGCAGGAAAGTCACAACAAGTATTTGTGGTGGTTGATAATCATCAGGCTGGGCACTAGGGTGCAGTTGTTGAGGCTATCGGTAGAAGATGAGCAACTAACTCGAGAGCCCATGGGTGAGCTCATGAGGGTCTAGTAGGGTCCTAGTATTGATGAAGTGTCTCTTGTGTTGTTTTCCTTACATTGATACTTTTTTATGATGTGCTATGTACCTTGAGACTTTATTGGTGATTGTTTCACCAATTTGATTTGGTTGAAGGATAATTATGATTCTCTTTATTGATGTTTATGTTATGATGATATATTGAGTTTTTTGTTGTTGGATTTTTTTGATATGTGGTTTTCATTGATGTCAACACTATTGGCATTAATGTCTTGAGGATGTATATGTCGAGGATATTGAGAAAATTGTTATAAATAAGTTGCAAGTTGTCAGTGGTGCAATGAAGTTCAGTCTAGCCATCATACTGGTGTCTAGATCAGTATATTGATGATAATAGGTTGTGGGTCAAAGGGTTTCTTTTCAAGTGTATCTAGTTTATCCATGTGAAGTTTCAAAGATTTGCATGAAGATTTGATCGAGTTATGAGTTTATGTGTTCTGACAGTTATTCTGTTTCTTCAGTTGGTGTTCCTGTTTCTTCAGTTGGTGTTCCTGAAAGAAGATAATGTGATTCTAGTAAGTTGAGTTGTTGTGGATGCTTCTGTAGTGATTCATGATGCTTGCGGATGTTTCTAGATTGTGCTCTATCTATGTTGCACTTCCGCATTGATCGTTGTGCTCGCGATTGGTGATTGAATTTTGTGTGTTCATGTTTTCCATGTTCATGGCCGACAGGGTGATTGTAACGTGTTGTGGATCTTTGAGGAATAATTGTTTAAGGTGTTTTGTGCTCAAGGATGTTGTTTTGGGTCCTTACCATGTTGTGGCTGACATTGGTTGATTCACATTGATAATTGTTTATGGTTTGAGCTAATAGTTTGTACATATTTTATTATTTTTGTTGAAGCCGACATGTAGTCGATGTGATCTCTAGTTGTGAATATATATAAGTGATTGTTTATACCATTTGAATGTATGGTGTGAAGTGTACGAGTGCTGTGTGTGAATAATGTTCTAATTTTTTGAAGGAAAAATTAAAGTGTGAAGAAGAGTGAACAAATGTTTATGTGCTTAACCAAAATTGTAATCAGACATTAGCATATGCTATTTTCTCAGTTCAAAATATTGCAGATGTAATCTGAATGTTTCTATAAGATAGTGTGTCTTCCTTTGGGTAGTAAACCTTTTTGTATTTGAGTAGTGAGCTCTAGGTAGTGTGCCTAAATGCATGTGCATTCCCATTTATCATACTTTTAATAGAGTATAATCTTGTGGACTAACCTCCACCGTGGTTTTTCCCATAACAGGTTTTCCATGTAAAAAATCTTGGTGTTATGTGTGTTTCTAATGTGGTGATGGTTTATGCTTTAATGTTCACTTATTAGATATGAGAATAAGTTTCAAATAATTTTAATAAGTTTAATTTTTGGGACAATTTATTCACCCCCCCTCAGTTGTCTTCCCTTGTGTTTCTAACAATTGGTATTAGAGCCTAGTTCCTTGAAAGAAATTTAATAGCTCGTGGTGATTTGGGATGGTGACATATAAGAAGGATAGTCC